>CACRXK020002005.1:13233-41160 GCA_902702795.2 Paramuricea clavata | reverse complement strand
GAGCTATCCAGTATAAATAAAGTTAGTTTAGTTTAGGTTTCCTCCTGTAGTAACACTGGATCAATAAGAGATGATCCTTACTGGATCTCTAGGAAGAACAGTTTAGAACTGATAGAGCTATCCAGTATAAATAAAGTTAGTTTACATAATAGAACAAAATCGCGTATAGTCCCTAACCTAGTAATTCCATCTGTTTCGACAAACGTCGCTCGATATTCATCAATTCTTAACATAATTTGAAAACACTCGACTACACTTTCTCGAAATTTGTTTTTCTGTAAAAAAAGTTATTATACTAGTTGCAAAACAAGTTCACCAACAGGTGGGGTTTCACAAAGCAGTATCGTGCAGCTGATGGTGGTCAACCTGCAGTTATCAGAGTGAGAAAATAATGTTCATTCTTTTCATTATATGTAGTAGTCTTGTATTTGGTGGTAAATAAATAGAATTCATTTGTGAGATGTAGTTTAATATTCGTGCTCCTATATATAAAGCCATGGACAAACTAGGAAACATTGTTGTGGAAACATTTGTGATTCTCGATGTTTCCCTGTTTGCCCACCCGTGGAAACATTGTTGCGGAAACAAATTTGCTTCCCGAGAAGCAAAAATGTTTCCTAGCGAATTCAGAAACATTTGATGTTTCCCTATGTTTCTCACTAATGTTTCCTAGTGTTTGCCCACTCTTGGAAACATGGCGAAACATTGGTAGGAAACAATGTTTCCTAGTTTGCCCAGGGCTTAAGTATTAACATTTGCGAAGTTGACCATCATCAACAGTTTTATATAAAAAAAGTTGACAAAAATGTGTGATATCTTGTAGAAAACGTACTGCAGCGCTTAATCGACCTTTCAGCCACTCAAAATAACTGAGAACCTCCGCATGTGTCAAACGAATCTTTCCCCAACACGCCAGCTTCGCTATGATCCTTGCAGACTGAAAAATAGAAGTTAGTTCGGTTTAGTTTATCGATTTTCTCACTCGTTGGTGAGCGGATTTCCCAACAGGCTATATTGCCCAATAGACCTTTCCCCTTATGAGTGAAATTTTGATCTAGACAAGTCTGGACAAAAATTTCATCACAGCTTGAAAGAGCATCGCAAAATTAGCAATATTCCAAAGTTTCGTTGCAGAATGTTGTAAAATGCGGATAATATAGCCTTGCGAAGTTTGCCGTTTTTCAATCATTTTGCATTACAAACGGGAAATTGATAATCAGTTTGATCTTCCGATTATCAATTTCCCGTTTGTAATGCAAAATGACTGAAAAACGGCAAACTTCGCAAGGCTATATTATCCCCATTTTACAACATTTTGCAACGAAACTTCGGAATATTACAAATTTTGTGATGCTCTTTCAAGCTGTGATGAAATTTTTGTCCAGGCTAGTCTAGATCAAAATTTCACTTAAAAGGGGAAAGGTCTATTGATGGGGGATCCGAGATACCTACGATTTAGCGTCCTTATCCAAGAAGATGCAAAAGTCTAACCATTTACTAATGGAGTAATGCCAATGTAAAGGTAGCACTTTCTCCTCAATTATTTTAAGACCTTGAGTAGAGGTCTCCAAGCTTGAAAGGCAAGTGCTGGTTCAAACTACTACTGGTTAAAACTGTTTGACAGGATCTGTTTCAAGAACCGTAAATGAATGAAAAATGGGACGAAAAATGTCGGCAGACTGAACTGTCAACCATGCTCACAATTTCCCTGTGACTACTTTCTAGATAACATGGCCCTAAATGTCAGATAACATGGCTCTAGGTCAGAAATTGTGTTGTAAGTTGAAGCAAAATTCAGAAATAGTGTAACATGCCATTATAAGGACAGCAATCGTCCAGTTTACCTGATAAATTATAAATTCATCTTGTCGATGAAGTAGATTAAAGAACTGTAACCAAGGTGACGTCTGTGTCCTAGATTTTAGTAAAAAAGTAAGTACTAATATTTAAAAAGAATTAATATTGACATCATTTGCAAAAATGACATAATAAGCTTCTCTCATGAAGAGCATTAGGTAGTACTACATATGACTTGTATATATATATTTATTTAATTAGTAATAGTAACAGACTTTTTCTTGTAGTCTTGTAGGAGATTAAAACATTCTTTGTCATTCTAAACAGAATGGAAAAATAGAAATGTAGGCATACTTTACATTTATCTATGTGTAAGAACTTCATCATCTACACGGTACATAAAAAACTCACAGCTTCCCAAAAAGATGTTTGTTCCCAGTTGTTGACAAGTTTGGAACAAATCGTTATCATCTTGTCACAAGGTTGATGGTTAGTTCTGTTGAAACAACTTGTAGTAAGTCTGTTACTATCATCAAACTTGTAACTAAGTGATAACCACTTGTTTCAGACTTGGCACACTCACAACAACTGGGAGCAAGCAGTGGAAACACATCCTGATGTCGGTTTCACAACAACCTAGCTTGCACGTTTTGTTTGCACTGGTACCATCAATAATTAGCATAACAAGCATGTTCTAATGAATAACCTCTACATCAAACTTGAGTACACTTACTGTGATCATATCATCCAGTAATGTTAAAAGATATTGAACCGTTAAATCCTTTGAAAGGTGGCCAAGAAGTGAAAATATTGTTGATAAAACCTAAACATATTAATCAGACAGTGTTATTTTTGTTATACAGTAAATTAGCACTAATAAAGTTCTAATTACTGTTAACAATAGACCTTTCCCCTTATGAGTGAAATTTTGATCTAGATATGCCTGGACAAAAATTTCATCACAGCTTGAAAGAGCATCACAAAATTAGTAATATTCTGAAGTTTCGTTGCGAAATGCTGTAAAATGCGGATAATATAGCCTTGCAAAGTTTGCCGTTTTTCAGTCATTTTACATTTACAAACACGAAATTGATAATCAGATGATCAAACTGATTATCAATTTCACGTTTGTAATGCAAAAACTTCAGAATATTGCTAATTTTGTGATGCTCTTTCAAGCTGTGATGAAATTTTTGTCCAAATTTCACTCAAATGGGGAAAGGTCTATTAATGGACCAGCAGATTATTATAATAACCACACCTCTTCAGGACGTGATTTGACCATTTCATAATCTTTTTCTTTGACCAAAACATCGAATTGAGAAATGACATTAAAATCTTTTTCACAGATCATTTGGCTTCTGCAAAATTGAGTTATTATTTGAGTAGAAAACTTGACATTCTTAACTCAATGGACAGAGAAAAGTCTCTTTGATTACCTAAAATATGACCTCCATTGCATGGTTTCAGCTCGAACTTCATTCGCCCTTGCACTTAGCGGATCCGTTGCAATTTGCATACCTGAAATTGAAAATTGATTTATTTACAAGGTGGTGGCAATACAACACAGGTGCTCAATGGGTTAACTTTCCAGTTTCCACGATCATCATGATAATTACCTGACATCTAGCTGTTTAGCTCTGCTAAAACATACTTCACAGTTTAACTATATATACCTGGATTCATGTTATCCTCTGATGCATCCATGTCTTTTAGGATCCGCAATAAAATATGCTCATAAGCAATCTTTTTAAATCTTGACTGGAACACAAACCACTCTTTTCTTCAACGATTAACAATAAAACGATCTAGCAAAGATATGCCAAGTAAAATTGACTTAGGCCTGAAAGAACCTGTGGTTCCGGTTCTCGACCGACCCTATTTTTTTCTGCCGACCCTATTATTTTTTCAAAGCGATTGACCGTGCAACCCCATTTTCTCCGGGTGGTTGCAGGCTGCTCATACAGCATGCCAAAATGGCGTCTGTTGTCACACTAATTATTAAACCAAATTGCCTAAAATCGTCCATGTAGGAAATATGCAGCTCTAGTTAATATTGATGTCGGGACTCTACTGCAAAACGTCCAGGAAAAAAACCCGCCAAAACCATGAAAAAAATATTCAAAAAAATTTATTTCCAACCTACCGACCCTAATTTTTTCACGATAAGAAACCGGAACCACAGGTATTTTTATTTTAGGCCTAAGGTTGGAGAGTTCAAGCAAAATAGCAAGATTGTGCTCTGTATAATAAACCAGATGCATTTAATCTACTTGATTAACCCATTGGGCCGCAATGCACCCCAGTGTGGCCTGCTTATTTTTTTTTACTTGTCTATTAAATGCCAGACAATCTTACTCGTCAATGGGGAAGCTCTGCAGCTTAACAGGTTAACCAATCAAATCCGTATTAAGTCTGTGAGCGGTAGCAGTAATGGTATAGTCAAATCTGAACCTCAATTGGTGAGCGTACTGGTGGTGTGTTTGTCAAAGGCATTGTCTTCACAGTGGAAGCATGTGGGTTCGAATCCTGCCTGGGTTTGTTTTGTCCAGTTTGGATTTTTTTGTCAAAAGTTTTTAACAATTTTTTTTCAACTCTCAAACTGTTTATTAGACCTATACTGGTTAGAGCAAGGTTTGGGCTTGGGATAGGTTTATTTTATAAAATTGAACTTTAACTATTAAGTCACCATTAATGTACTAAGGAAAGTGCCAAAGTGGCCCAAGAAATCAGTTTCATTTACACTGTAATCACTTGAATTTTGCGCTCACAAATTTCAAAAATTAGCATTTAAAATGCGCAAAGCATACTGAATCTTACGAAAGTTGAATCAGATATATAACTGGCAACGTATAACGGACATTGTGTATTATTTTATTGATAAAAAACAGTAAATTCAGCCACCAAATCGTACATCAACAAAACTGTCATTCTACTCATTCATGTTTTCGGACTAAATACAAGGCAATCGACAGCCTTGTAGCTTGCGATCGTGCTACGATCGACAACTATATAAACTCACATTACATACCCTGCAATCAGATCCAAGATCGAAACAAAAATATAAATTTAAAATCAATTTTTTCCCCAAAAAACTCGAGAAACCAAATATTTTGTTTTTAATTTTTTCCTCTCACGAGATCAACCAGCGGTGCGAGCGTGCGGGCACATAATTTAAGATAATCTAATTCAAAATGGCGGCCGAAATGAGAAATCTGAGATCTAAAGTTTTTTGGTGAAATGTGATCGATTAAAGCTTGCGATTTTTGCTTTGGGGGAAAGGATGGCATCGAGAAAGACGTCTCCAGCTCCAAGTATGTTAAACATTAAACATATGTTTTTATGTAGGCTATATTAATGATAAATTTTACTTTGACACAAACTGGTTCCCGCTCTGTTAATGGCATGCTGGATAGGCAGATAGCAGAGTACAATTATTCTCTCAGAATAGCTCTTCATAACAGGTCGAACAGGCTGGATAAACAAAATGAGAGCCCATACCCTAGTCCTTGTCAAGAATATTCCTGTACACAGTTTGTACCTATTTTTATATATTTTTGAGAGTGGGGGCAGTGGCCCTCCCCCCCCCTGGCAGTGCCAGAACTTTGTAAGAACTGAAAAATTGGTTTTGAAGAAAATTAGTGGGTGGGCCCATCCAGATCCCACAACCCTCACCCCAATACCACAAAATCTCCATTTTGTGAAATATCATTCTTTTCTATAGAAGCTGAAGTTTCATCTCGATCCAATTCTCCAATGCCTTCAGTGAGCAGCGAGCAAGCGTTTCTCGAGACATATTTTCTTGTGCTTAGTCAGTTTGGATTTGATAAAGCCAAAGAATTGGCTGTAAGTGAAAATCTGTTGCTTGCTGTATGTTGGGGTCGCTTAGTGTTACACTGGGTTAAACCATGTTACATATAAGTGTGACGTAGTGTTACATGGTGTTACATACTGTTGTTGCCAATGTTACATGTGTTTCAGTTCCCTTGAGGCTTGAACATTTCTCACAAATCCTAGAATTTACCAATGCAAAATTCCTACTGTGATCACAGAAACTTTGATAGTGCAACTTTTCTATGAAGCCTTATTAGGTTCATAATTCAAATAGAAATTATGTTGTGCTAATTACACTCAATATACAGTATGTTTCTTTTATTCGAATAACACAATTTGAATTCGAATTACATAGTTTGAAAACAAATGCCAGAATTCCTTTTTCAAAAGCCAGAACTCCGTTTTCAAATGCCAAAACCTTGTTTTCAAATGCCAGAACTCCCTTTTCAAATGCCAAAACTGAGTTTTCAAATGCCAGAACTACCATTTCAAAAGCCAGAGCTCCCTTTTCAAATGCCAAAACTCTGTTTTCAGATGTTTGAACTACCTTTTCAAAAGCCAGAACTCCGTTTTCAAATGCCAAAACTCTGTTTTCAAATGCCAGAACTCCCTTTTCAAAAGCCAGAACTCCATTTTCAAATGCCAGAACTCTGTTTTCAAATGCCAGAAGTCCAGAACTCCGTTTTCTAATGCTAAAACTCCTTTTTGAAATGCCAGAACTCTTTTTTTAAATGCCAAAACTCAGTTTTCAAATGCCAGAACTACCTTTTCAAAAGCCAGAGCTCCCTTTTCAAATGCCAAAACTCAATTTTTAAATGCCAAAACTCAATTTTTACAGCCAGAACACCCTTTTAGTATTAGAGTAAAATTGTCTGGTGTTTGACAGAGTAAAATAATAAAGTAGGGTGCATTTACAATGCCACTTAAAGGGATAATATATATTTATATCCGGGTAGTTCTACCATGCCTAGTAATAGTATGTATTTTCTGGTATTTCCTTGATCAGGAAAAAGAGAGCAACTCAAAAAAAGGTTATCTTGCTGTTATCTCCCCATGGTTTATGTTGATCAGCAGTCTGAGTGTTCTTGCTGAGGCCGAGAAGACATATTCGTCTTTCTCGTTTGTGGTGAAGAAACGATTTAGAAAAGATGTAAGGAGTGAAGAAATAAATAAGTAATAATATCTAGAGTGTACCCGAGTATGGGGTTTATCGAGACTTTGCAAACATTGTTGCAGAAACGTTTTTTCCTAGCCATGTTTGTTGTGACTGGATAGCAAAACAATGACAAGACAATGGAACATTTTGATCACTGGATCATGACTGGATGGCATGGAGAACAGTAGGTTTTTCAAAACAATGAAAAGACAATGAAACATTCCGATCACTGGATCATGACTGGATGACATGGAGAACAGTGGAATTCTCAAAACAATGAAAAGACAATGAAACATTCTGATCACTAGATCATGACTGGATGACATAGAGAACAGTGGGATTCTCAAAACAATGACAAGACAATGAAACATTCTGATCACTGGATCATGGCTGGATGGCATGGAGAACAGTAGGATTTTCAAAACAATGAAGAGACAAAGGAACGTTCCGATCACTGAAACAGGATTGTATGGCATATTGTTAATATGCAAATGTGCAAAGAACCGTCTATCTATTGTTTTTTAACTCTTTATCGTGTTCTTATTTTCTGTATTTCAGTCCTTGATTTCATATTATCATACAGTCGAAAGAGAGTTGGAAAAATTATGCGAAGTTTGTTCCGGCAGACAAAGCCAAGCAGCGGCTTTAATGCCCGAAGTTATAAGTTATGGCCTGCTGGCAGAACTATGTCGTCATCTTAACCAGTTTGTACAGGCTAGACAAGAATGCATGAAACTGTATCCTTAGTTGATGTTCAGCAACTGGCCCCTGTAGCTCAGTTGCACCGGAATCGCCGAGCCGCAGGTTCTTGCCAGAGGGTCGGTCCGAAAAAAATCCATCTACTGTTAGTCGCGTTGAACGAGATGCCCAAAAAATCTCGATATTTAACCATTAATACAACAATAAAAATAACGACAACAACAACAGCAGCAGCAGCAACAACAACAACAACAACAGCAGCAGCGACAGCAGCAGTAACAACAACAACCAACAGCAGCAAAAACAACAACAACAACAGCAACAACAACAACAGCAACAGCAACAACAACAACAACAACAACAACAACAGCAACAACAACAACAGCAGCAACAACAACAACAACAACAACAGCAGCAGCAACAACAACAACAGCAGCAACAACAACAACAACAGCAACAACAACAACAACAACAGCAGCAGCAACAACAACAACAACAGCAGGAGCAGCAACAACAACAACCAACAGCAGCAAAAACAACAACAGCAACAACAACAACAACAGCAGCAACAACAACAACAACAACAACAACAAATTTTATTTACCTACATATATTGACAATAAAATTTTGGCATGAAAGAATATTTAAAAGTGTAGAGGTACCGGCTTCCTAATAACGTAATTTATTAGAATGATGTTATCCTTAAGTCATGCACAGCTATGAAAACCTTGCTGCCACTGGGCTGAACGTAAACATATCTAATGTTTCGGGTATAAATTACGCGGAGATGGCGAAATCTGTAGAAACATTACGAAATAAGTATGGACATTTTAACTGAAACCACGCTTCGATGCTTGTATTCTACAAGCACACTCACGCTCAAAGAATGGAGGTTCAATCTGAGCTTCTCTTGAGTGCCATTGCTGTGTTTGAATAGCTGGAGGGTTAGTGTCGTACCTCACTATGCAACTAATCACCCTCCAGCTATTTAAAAACAGCATTGACATTCAAGGAAAGCTCAGATTGAACCTCCACTCATTGAGTGTGGTGAGCTTTTAGAATACAGGCGTTAGACTGTCAGTGTCGTTCCTTACTATGTGACTACTCACCCTCCAGCTATTCAAAAACAGCACTGACAGTCAAGAGAAGCTCAGATTGAACCTCCACTCTTTGAGTATGAGTGAACTTTTAGAATACAGGCGTTAGACTGTCAGTGTCGTTCCTTACTATGTGACTAATCACCCTCCAGCTATTCAAAAACAGCATTGACACTCGAGGGAAGCTCAGATTGAACCTCCACTCTTTGAGTGTGAGTGAACTTTTAGAATACAGGCGTTAGACTGTCAGTGTCATTCCTTACTATGTGACTGCTCACCCTCCAGCTATTCAAAAACAGCACTGACACTCAAGGGAAGCTCAGATTGAACCTCCACTCTTTAAGTGTGAGTGAGCTTTTAGAATACAGGCGTTAGACTGTCAGTGTCATACCTTACTATGTGACTATACTTACCCTCCAGCTATTCAAAAACAGCATTGACACTCAAGGGAAGCTCAGGTTGAACCTCCACTCTTTAAGTATGAGTGAACTTTTAGAATACAGGCGTTAGACTGTCAGTGTCATTCCTTACTATGTGACTGCTCACCCTCCAGCTATTCAAAAACAGCATTGACACTCAAGGGAAGCTCAGATTGAACCTCCACTCTTTAAGTGTGAGTGAACTTTTAGAATACAGGCGTTAGACTGTCAGTGTCATACCTTACCATGTGACTGCTCACCCTCCAGCTATTCAAAAACAGCATTGACACTCAAGAGAAGCTCAGATTGAACCTCCACTCTTTAAGTATGAGTGAACTTTTAGAATACAGGCGTTAGACTGTCAGTGTCGTACCTTACTATGTGACTATACTTACCCTCCAGCTATTCAAAAACAGCATTGACACTCAAGAGAAGCTCAGATTGAACCTCCACTCATTGAGTATGAGTGAACTTTTAGAATACAGGCGTTAGACTGTCAGTGTCGTACCTTACTATGTGACTGCTCACCCTCCAGCTATTCAAAAACAGCAGTGACACTCAAGGAATTAGAAAGCTCAGATCGAACCTCCACTCATTGAGTGTGGTGAGCTTTTACTACAGGCGTTAGTGTCGTTCCTTACTATGTGACTGCTCACCCTCCAGCTATTCAAGAACAGCACTGACACTGGAGGAAAGGTCAGATTGAACCTCAGTCGACTCTTTGAGTGTGAGTGAGCTTTCAGAATACAGGCGTTAAAGTTAATGTTGTACTATAGACGTTTTAAAGGCCGAATTATACCACACAACTTTTGCCTAAAACTGTCGCATGCAACCAGCTTACAACTTGAGTTGTATTGTGTACACGGGTAAAAATGGAGAAAATCAACAACTTGTTCCAGGTTGATATCAACAGGCATGAACAAGGTTGTGGCGTTGTGCGGCCCACTATGAACAGTATTGTCAACATGTTACAGCATTGTTCAACTGTAACAACTTGGAACAACATGGTTGACAACTTGTTCATAGTTGGCTGCACAACATTGTTCACGCCTGTCAATATCAACTTGGAACAACCTGTGCGTTTTTAGCCGTGTAAATCAAGCACACGACTCGCAAAGACAACGTAGGTGAGTCGTGTGCTTGATTTACACAATGCAACTCAAGTTGTAAACAGGTTGCATGCGACAATTTTAGGCAAAAGTTTTGAAGTGTAAATCGACCTTAAAACAATTTTTTCCTATTTTGTAGAAATTCCAAGTTGTTTCACCATCCAATTTTGGACCCAATTAAATCTTCATTCAGGTATGAGATAGACGTAACCATAGACCTTGTTTATACCATTTGCAAACTAGTTCACTCATACAGTATGAGTATGTAATTGTAATACTTGGTTTTCATTATATGTGGTAGTCTTGTATTTGTGGCAAATAAACAGAATTGAGAGATGTGGTTTAATGTTCTTACTTCTATAAGTGTCGACATCAGTGGCCATTGCCACTCAGGAAAATATTCCGCAGAAAGAAAATTTTCTAAAATTTCATTGGGCAAATGGAGAAATTTTCCGTCGGAAAAAATTTCGAAGTTGAAAATTTTTCAACTTAACAAAGGCCCATCTCTGAAGTTGCCCATCATCTGCTGTCCTGGAACGCTTGCTGGCAACCATCAAATATGTGTACGCAATGTGTTTTAGTGTTGAAATGGACTTGCTCCTTCACATATTGCAAGCTCAGTGTGATTTGGCAGATTGGAAGTTTCTTCCCTCGTTATTACATCTTCACGAAAGCAAAGGCAAACTTTTCTCCTGGAATAAAGTGTTACCCGCATCTTCTGTCAAAGACGTAAGCTGCTTTATGTTAAATGAAACTTCATGTTAACTTTTACGCGTCTTGGGAGAAAGAATAGTTTAGAACTGATACAGCTATCCAGTATAAATAAAGTTAGTTTAGTTTAGGTTTCCTTCTGTAGTATAACACTGGATCAATAAGAGATGATCCTTACTGGACCTCTAGGAAGAACAGTTTAGAACTGATAGAGCTATCCAGTATAAATAAAGTTAGTTTAGTTTAGGTTTCCTTCTGTAGTATAACACTGGATCAATAAGAGATGATCCTTACTGGACCTCTAGGAAGAACAGTTTAGAACTGATAGAGCTATCCAGTATAAATAAAGTTAGTTTAGTTTAGGTTTCCTTCTGTAGTATAACACTGGATCAATAAGAGATGATCCTTACTGGACCTCTAGGAAGAACAGTTCAGAACTGATACAACTATCTAGTATAAATAAAGTTAGTTTAGTTTAGGTTTCTTCCTGTAGTAACATTGGATCAATAAGAGATGATTCTTACTGGACCTCTAGGAAGAAGACAGTTTAGAACTGATAGAGCTATCCAGTTTAAATAAATTTCGTTGTTTTTTTTCTTCAGTCAATTACAGGTTCTCTGACTGTAAAGAAAAGATTTGGCGGCGGATCCAGAAAACAAATTGAAGTACCACTGCTGTTCCAGTGGCTGGCAAAATTTCATGCCACACTCGTCTCCAAGTTTTCGTTGTATTTTCACGCAACACTCAGCGAACAATCAACTCAGTCAGACATGAAGAATCTTACAGCCAAGGCGAACATCGATTATGTCAACAAGTAGGTTTGGGCAACAACTATTACAATAGCAATAGCAATACCATCACCATCAATGACAGCATAGAACCACAACGACACCAACAACACCAATAACAACAACAACAACAACAGTAACAACAACAACAACAACAACAACAACAACAGTAACAACAACAACAACACTGCAATAGAGACAATAACAATAACAACAACAACAACAACAACAACACAGCAATAGAGACAATAACAATAACAACAACAACAACAACAACACTGCAATAGAGACAATAACAACAACAACAACAACAACAACAACACTGCAATAGAGACAATAACAACAACAACAACAACAACACTGCAATAGAGACAATAACAATAACAACAACAACAACAACACTGCAATAGCGACAAGAACAACAACAGTGATATCGACGACGACGACGACGACGACAACAACAACAACAGCAACAACAACAACAACAACAACAACAACAACAACAACAACAACAACAACAACAACAACAACAACAACAACAACACTGCAATAGAGACAATAACAATAACAACAACAACAACAACACTGCAATAGAGACAATAACAATAACAACAACAACAACACTGCAATAGAGACAATAACAATAACAACAACAACAACAGCACTGCAATAGCGACAAGAACAACAACAGTGATATCGACGACGACGACAACAACAACAGCAGCAACAACAACGACGACGACGACGACCACGACGACAACCATAACCAACAACAACAGCAGAGACAACAAAAACAACAATAACATTAACATTAACAGCACAAACAACAACAACCATCTCCACTATCGAGAACAACAATAATTACACTATTTATTCTTTCTTCAGGATTGCGACGTTTCACAAACGTGCCGACTCTTCTTATATTTGTCTGATGTTGGATACACGTGGTCTGGCCGAGTCATACAAAGGGCCTGGGTACCATCTTCCTCATGTCAAGATCGATATGCCTACTGGGATACATTCATACCCTGCTATATTCAGCTACCCGAGTGTAAGTTGATGTGATGACAATGAAAACATTCTGTTCACTGGATCATGACTGGATGGCATGAAGTGGGATTTTCAAAACAATGAAAAGACAATGGAACTGGATGGCATGGAGATTTTCAAATCAAATCTATTTTTATGCTAAGTGTTATATCAGAACCCATTCCAATAATATTTTATGTTACTGTTTAGGAATGCCCCAACAAACACTGGCCATCGATGGTTTCACTGATTCAAGATCGAGAAGATTGTTTAGGCCAAGAAAAAATTGTATATTTCTTTGACGACAGAGCTCAGACAACGTATTTCCTCGCGAAAGCTGACATACGGATCACATTGGTCGCTATATTCAAAGGAAAGAAAAACGAGCGGGATTCTTATGTCGTTAATTTTTTTCAAGGCAGGTTCTTGACTTTTTTGAATTATTCTAACAAAGTATTCTAACGATATAATGTGAAACGAGTCTATTCCAAAATTATGTTGGTGGTGTTGTTGTTGTTGTTGTTGCTGCTGTTGTTGTTGTCGTTGTTGTTGCTGCTGCTGCTGTCGTTGTTGTTGTCGTTGTCGTTGTTGTTGCTGCTGCTGCTGCTGCTGTTGTTGTTGTTGTTGTTGTTGTTGTTGTTGTTGTTGTTGTTGTTGTTGTTGTCGTCGTTGTTGCTGCTGGTGTTGTTGTTGTTGTTGTTGTTGTTGTTGTTGTTGTTGTTGTTGTTGTTGGTGTTGTTGCTGCTGCTGTTGTTGTTGTTGTTGTTGTTGCTGCTGCGGCTGCTGCTGTTGTTGTTGTTGTTGTTGTTGTTGTTGTTGTCGTCGTTGTCGCTGCTGGTGTTGTTGTTGTTGTTGCTGTTGTTGTTGTTGCTGCTGCTGCTGTTGTTGTTGTTGTTGTTGTCGTCGCTGTTGTTGTTGTCGCTGTTGTTGTCGCTGTTGTCGCTGTTGTTGTTGTTGTTGTTGTTGTTGTTGTCGTCGTCGCTGTTGTCGTTGTTGGTGTTGTTGTTGCTGCTGATGTTTTTCTTGTTCTTGTTGTCGTCGCTGTTGTTGTTGCTGTTGTTGTTGTTCGTTACTAGGTACTGTGACGATCTTACACCTGTTAACTATGTTATTTTTTGTTTGTTTTAGACGTAACAAATGATTTGCGAAATACGAACATTCTAAATATTCTGATTAAAGCTACGTAGCACTGACCACGTACTCCTACAAATGACGATTCAATGCAGGAATTGCATTGACGAAGGACACAAAGCCTTTCCTGATTTTGGATTGATGATTGAATGATTATTTTCACAGCTACTGGCCTTTGTAGACCTTTGTTTCAATGGGGGAACAAGTCTTTTACGACGGAACTCTATAGCAAATAATAAGTTTATTAATTACGACGTTTTGGAGCATAACTCCATCTTCAGGTTTAAAACACCTAATTTTATACCGTGCCATTTAAGGTCCGGGGACTCCAGACGCGATTCGACAACGCGAGGCGATTTTTCGATTTTCACTGACCGATAACTTTGATCCTAGTTTAAATTTTGCAAATATTTATAGAAGCGCTATAACATTTTGAGTTATTTAGTCTACATATCTTTCAAACTTTGCTCTCATTGGCTGTTTTATTAACTTTCAAAAACTAAAAAAATCGCGTCGCGATTAATACTTTAAATTAATACCGAAACATTGCTGTATAATTAAACGCATCCAAACGATCTTCGGCTTTTCACGACCATCTCCGAAAAGGTCTCGACACTTTACGACTGGTATGTTTTGCTTCAACGAACATGTGCATGTTTTGGAATTATTTATGAAAAAATTTTAAATGAAAGATAGCGTTCGAAAAACTTGTGTTTGTGGCTTAAAATGTCTTTTTGACCGCGCCGGTTTTGCACTTTGGACGAATTTATTTACGGATGTTCAATGTAGGGCTGTCGTTTAAAAATCGGGCTTAAAATGGCTAAAAATTCGGGGAAATTTTGGAGGCGAACGAAAGCGTTTCGACTCGATACGAATTTGTGACATTTTGGATACGGCGTCAATTTTGGATTGGATTTAAACGTTTAAAATCGTAGTATATTTTGAGGAGAGATTTTGACCTTTTTGTACAAGAACTATTTCAATGTCTTCAAGCCATCCAACAGCACCGCCTTTGCCCGATTTAACGCACTTGACAGAAGAGGAACGGAACATAATACAATCCGTTATACAACGGCAGAAAGCTTGTGATGCAGAGACTCACAAATTGCAAAGGTGGGCAAATTCGTGTATTTATAGGCGATCACAGGGGCTTTTTGTGTGTGTTTAAGGGCGAATATTCATACCATGTAGTTTGTTTTTAGTGCTAAGCATTCAAGCATGAAATATTTCGCTCCGAGGAAACCCTTCTTTAGTTCTTTGTCTAGGATTTCGTCTGGTGTAAAATTACATGTACACTGCATCGCCGTGGCGAAAATGGACGCCGTTTGAAACCATGGTATATAAAACTCGGGCAAAGGCTTAGTTTAAAACGGTTGTTTTCTTGCTTTAGGCTGCTTGCAAGGGAAGTAGAGACTTTCCAAAATAAACTTGAGGTGAAAAGCAAAGATTTACCCACGACCGAAGACACAAAAGAGGCGAATTTGTGCGAACTTTGTCACAAAACAAAGTTCAGCGATGGCATCGGGAAAGCGTGCAAATACTGTAAACGTCGCGTTTGCAGCAGATGTGGCGATAATGTTTCTTTCCCCTCGAAAAAACAGGTAAGGAAATGTGTAAATTGTTAGAAATCTTACCCAATTTTACTAAGGGTTTACTTTGTGTTCTTAAGTTGTAAATATAGCGCGCTTTTGCGCGAAATTAGCATGAGTTGCCAGGAAAATATCGAAGCATCCACGAGCTAGAATTTTGAGCAGCAAATGCCACCCCCGTTTCTGGCTGGTTTTCGCACCGAAAAGTGTTCCTGCTTGCTTAAATTTCAAACAAACTAGTTGTAGTTTTGTTTCAAACGTCGTTTTACTATAAACGATTAATGAAATAGTGTCAGGTTACTTTAAATATCTCAGAAATTTAGCTCTGTATAGTTACAAATTAACATTGTGCCTGCGCATATAAATGTTGTAGGAAAATCGATTTATAGAGATTTAAATGGCCATCTTTGCTTGGGGAAAGATTTTAAGCGAAGAAATAAAGTCTCTGCTTTACTGTGGCATATTTCGGTGACCTTTTATTATCATTCGTTCGGTCTATAAACAAAATACAACGTCCTTTTTGCTATTAATATTTAACCACGCTTTCGCATTTATCAAAATTGCAATTCGTGTTCGGGCTTGTGTAATCGTTAAATGGCAAAATTCTATTGAAATCGGTTGTGTTTATTGTGGTGTGCTTTTGTGGAGCATTTTCGTGTCAAGGCACGACCTAAGTAACGTTTGGTTGGCTTTTCAAATGGGGTTTTATTTTGTGCAAGCATTTAAAAGCTTATGTAAATTGTCTATTTTGCTTGCCACATTTTGGGACTATAACAAGACGTCATTAAGTGTCTAAACAAATGAAGTCAATTTTTGGGCTTGAAAACAAACTTTCTGTTCAAAGTTTACGTGCAGTATGGAGGATTATAACCCTGCCGTACTACCAACCAATCGGTTAATATTTATTAATACTTGACTCGACAGAAACACAAGTGCTCTTGTTAGCATGTATGTTGTCATGACATTAGAGGCAAAAAATGTTTATCAACTTTTTTTATGATGCCCTTATAGATAATAGGGTTTTTTATATAATAGGATAGCATAATTTAGCCATTCTATGAACTAGAATGTTTTGTCGACTGAGCTACCTTAAAGCCCGGCTGAATTGACTTTGATGTTGTTGTCAATTATGATTATTCATTCAAATTTTCAACTTTGACTCAATTGCTTAACAAAGTATTTATCAATTAGCATCAAGGTTTTTACTCAAAAACAATCTCACAAATGTGGGGTTCACTGTGTAGATAGTATTATACAATAACACACCATGGTTTGTGTCTGGACTACTTGAATACACCGACCCGCAGCCCAAAAGGGCCCCAGAGCAACAAATGTACTTGATACAAGCTTGCTTAACCAAGAATAAAATTCTAGCAATGTTGTGCTGGATAATTATATGTATGAAGTGTAATAATATATTGTAAAATCCTGCTTCTTCTGGCCCTGGGCCACATACAACTTCTCTGGGGCGCAGCTCTCCCCTCGATGAATAAAGTTGTCTGGCATTTAGACAGAGTAAAATAATAAAGCCCGCACAATGCAACAAAATGTGGGTAAGTATTGTACAATAAGCTCAGTGTCGTGGTTTGTGTCTTAACTATACCTAATACATCTCAAATGTGGTGGTCCAGTGTTAAGGTAGTATTCTAAAATAAGTTGTCGTGGTTAAGGTGTCTGAAATACCTGAAAAATATCTCAAAAGTCATATTCGTGGTTTAATTTTTGAAAGGGGGTTGCACAGTCGCATGCTTAGATCACTTAGAGCATTGCAACCACAAAACTCTGATGTTTTGAATAGGTCTTTATAAACTTAGTTTGATTTCTAAACAGCAAGGCACAATCAATGTTCATCACGTGGTTGAGTAAAATTGCTGGTTGCACTTGTAATGGCAGCTTCATCATTTGTCTTGTAAAGTGGTAGAAATATTTGAATATTCAAAGAGCTTTAGCAGCAATATGCCGCAAATGTGCAACCTAACTTTTAATTTTAATCTTTTTAATTTTACCATCAAAATAAGACTAGAGACTCTTGCACATTATTAATCTCCTTGTGTATAATGATTTTCATCAATTACGCATATTTTTATTCCTGGAAAATAAAGTAGGAACAATGTGGCAGCTGACTTTTAGCTACAGCTTTACGGCAGAATATTACATCAGTTATCCCTGCTGAAGCAAAGGGGAGATTTCCAATTTGGCTGTCCCATATATGTTGTTTTGTGGTCGTACGCTTAGCAAGCTGACTGTGTTTGAACCAATGAAATTTTAACCAAACCAGTTATGTAACAGTTTTCAATTAATCTTGCATTGCTTCGAAACAACAGCAAAGCTCTCCCTCTATGTTGGATATCCCATTTTGGACGACAATTTATTAAAAGCAATGTGGCACGAGGCAATTTTCACTGCAACAGAACTTGCAAGACAATTTCCAACACAGTACTACAGAGCCATGTCATCTCAAAAGTGGTTGCAAGCAAAGTGTCGGCAGAATGAACTGTTGGCCATGCTTACAATTTCCCCGCCATTACTTTTTAGATAACATGGCGCTCACTTATCAAGGGGAAAGATCTACCAGCCGTATCTCTTGTTATAAAGTTACCAGAAAAAATGGTCTCAAGTTTGTTCCTCAATAGAAATAACAGTTCTTTTAGCAGTTTAAGCCATTCAGTTGTATTGCGCCTTACTTTATTATTTTAGCTGTCTAACGCCAGACGATTTTACGGCGAGAAATTGCTCCTGCGTATCGCAGTATCGGCCTAAAAAGAAACAAGTTGTCTTTCATTAATTTATTAATTTCTTTCCGAATACAATGTAATTGAATGCTGTTTCTCTAAAGCCTGCATCATAAAACCTTTATTTTGTTCATCTAGAGCGTTAGGATTCTGTTAAACATAGACTTTCTGCGACTTTCCCGTGTCGACAACGCGACATGCCCTCAGCGGGATAGCAGATTAGCGTTAAGCGCGAATTCGTCTCTATTCTATTGTGTTATCGTATTTCGATAGGCAAACATATAATGCATACCGCATTAATTTTTTCACGGGCTTTTTTTAATGAAATGGCTGCAGAATTTTCACCTGTAGTACTGTACTTCTGTAGGTTTTCAGTCCAACAAAAACAGACATCTTGTCCAGAATTTCTAATATCTGTCGCAACTAATTTTCTACGCCATTGCGTTTTCTACGCCATATGCCTTTTTGAAATTGATCTGCGGTAAAATCTAAGACAAGAATTTTGGTTATTTTGTATTTAATTTTCAATTTCCCTCGACCTTTATTTAATATCAAAGTTCGCAACTTCGCATTTGCTAAATTTATTAACGCGTTCGTTTTTTAACCACATTAATTTAAGTTGTTAGCGCAATGGCATTAAAGATTTATGGAAAGCATGGGCGTTTTTGTGAAAAAGATAATCGCGGAATTTGCGTGAAATTCCTTATAAACCTTCGTGTCTATGCCCTGGGGTCAAGCTACATACAGAATGAGTTTTTCTTAGTGATGCAAACATTTTAACAAGGAAAGCTGTTCGTTTCCAACGGCCGTGCTATCGTTGCTAGCCTTGTATACAATAACTAAAGTTGCTTATTTTATCGAAAAATACAATATTACATAGTCCTCATTACCATAACACGTTTGAAAGACTGAAATTTGATGTGATAAAACCATAATCATGTATAGTTCATACCTTTAAGAAGCTTTAAAAATTGACATATAGCAATTGGTTAGATAATTTTGGATTACTTATTCTGTTTAACCCGACTTTTCGTTCTGTACAGAGAAATGAACATGTTCAGTTATAAGTATATAAACTCTTTTCTACCACAAAACAAAGCGCGTATAAATTTTCAGACACCATGAAGTTTTAAAGATGAAAAATGTTTGTGATGTTAACACAAATAACAGCTTGCCTATAGACGTAAACGATGGCAATAGACAACTCCCATTATAGACTATCTTGGCAAAAAAAGTATATTCCCGGAAAGAGCATACTAAAATGAGTAAAATTGCAAAGTTTGGTTGCGAAACGTTGTAAAATGCGGAAAATATAGCCTTGCAAATTTCGCAAATTTTGTATACTTTTGTATTGCATGCATGCGTGCGGAAATTGCTACCACAGTTTGGGCCGAAAATGGTAAACCAAACTTTGCAATTTGTACTCATTTTTAGTATGCTCTTTCTAGCTGTGGTGATTTATTTGCATCTCCTTGCCTAGTTTTAAAATTAGTCTATATAATGGGAATTGTCTATTGGAGCCGGTCAGTTGCACTGACAAGCTATTTCGGAGGGAACAAGTGGGGAGTCCAAGCCCTCGGAAGCCTTCGCGCACTCCTGGCAGACAGCGCAGAGAAAAACGACAGAAACGGAGACTGAAACTGATTCAGTCATTGACTTCCAGATGTATAAGGAGATCGCAGCTTTTCACCTGTTTCAACCGAAGAGACAGCACGTGAGAGAGTTGACTTGAAATAATTAAGTGCACTAGATTTTAATTCTAGAGTCGAGTGTTGTATTTGTGTGCGTACGCTTAACTCGTCTGAGTCGCAAGAGCCTTACTACTCACAATAATTGGGCGTCCACTTTGATAAACGTTTGATAAAGCCGCACGCTACGTGACCGTGAAATATTCTTAGCAGCTGTCGTCGACAAAACGAACAGCATGTTGTTGTCACGTGCGGTACAAGAGTTCCTATCAGTGCCACTGGGGGGGGGAGACATTTTTCCCGGCTTCCCCAGTTTAAAAAGCCCCCAAACTAAGGAGTCAAAGTTTAGGGTCGCTTTGGGCAAAAGCAACGAGATCCCTTGAATTTTCTAAAAAGAATAAATATTGTAAAACACTGCTTCTGCTGTTTTACAATTATGACTTCGTAGGGGTCCCTGGGGAGTTTTGCTTCGGGCCCTGCGCAACCTCTCGGCGCGGGCCTGGTTCCTACTATAAACTACCAAGGCAGAAACAGAAACAGAACTATCACAATATAATACGAGTTAAAAACAGAACTATCACAATATAATACGAGTTAAAAACAGAACTATCACAATATAATACGAGTTAAAAACAGAACTATCACAATATAATACGAGTTAAAAACAGAACTATCACAATATAATACGAGTTACATAATACTGCTTTTAATGTTAACAGAAGTTTTCGTAAACGATTAAACTCGTAAAATTTTGTGTTAAGTAATATTAAATGCTGCATGATTTAATAGTCGGTATAGGTTTCAGCAAGCGTCAGTACAACACAGTAGATGGTGATCATCGTCATTTTGCCATGTACTTATAGGAGTCAGAAGATTAAACTACAATTCTCAATTATATTTACTTTCCTCCAAATACAAGACTACTACATATATGTCACTGTTTTGACAATACTTATAGGAGTCGGGTTGTTCAAAGCTGGGTTAGTTTAACCCTCGGTTAACCTAAAATTCAAGGCAAATTTCCTGACAGCTTGTCTATAAATTTGGAAATATTTCTTCAGAGATCTTGTCTGGAACGATAGGAGTTTACTTCTCTGAAGTTTTGAAATAAACAGACGTGCAGAAATACAAAAACTAAAACAACAGGTTAAATTTTAACCCAGGGTTAGCGCTAACCCACCTTTGAACAACCGGCCCCAGAAGATTAAACTACATCTTTCAATTCTATTTATTTGCCTCCAAATACAAGACTATACTACATATAATGAAAAGAATGAACATTATTTTCTCACTCTGATAACTGCGAGTTGACCACCATCTGCTTCGCGATAGTGCTTAGTGAAAAAAGTTTTTAAATTGATCTGCTTAAACTCTTTTTATAACAACAGGGATTTTTAACGTCGCTCATTCAAGATTTTAAACAATTGGCTTTGGGCCAGGAGGTTTGTGGAACACATATTATAAATTTGTATTTTAATCTATTTATATAAATGTAAATTTGTTGAATTGTTAGTTCCAATAATATACTGAGCTCTGTGGAGCATTGTCTGATATCTTGTGTTCCACATGTTGAATAATTCAAAGCAAAATTTAACTAAAATAAACATAACATTTTAAATTTTAACTTAAACTTTAAAGAATTTAAATGGATGTTAACTCGATAAAGATAACTTATTAAGCAAATCTAACCATATTTTAAGATATTAAAATAAAATTGTAATTATAAATTGATGTAATTATATAATCATAGAATCGGTGACAATTATATATAAAAGATATATTAATTAAAATTTGAAAGTATAGAAAATTAAGCCAAAAATAACTACGAAATAAAATTGTAAACTGCAAATTAAAGAAAATATATGAAGGAGGTATAAATAATATGAAATACGTAAAATAAAATAATAAAATAATGATAAAATAGTATGATAAAATACAATAAGATATGCAATAAAATAACTAAACATCTTAACAATTGTCCTGTGTTGTTTACTATGATTTGTTTATTTGTGTACTTGGTAGGCAGCTTTTTTGAACAGTGATTCTCATCGGCTTCATTTAACGGTTTTGTGTTCAGAACAATTAAATTGTTTCGTTGTTTTGATAAACCTTCGTCCAAATGGAGAAGGTTTTCAAAACATGTACGCAGCAACCTTATATTCTGGTTTACAGTGCCAAAATTTCTGTGATCACAGTATGAATTTTCAGGGCTGCAAATTACTGTCGGACATCGGGCAATGTCCGACTAAATTTGGCAAATATGTCCGAGCAAAAGTAATTTTGATCGGACATTGGTCAGATCACAAAAAAATGTCACATTATACATTTTTTTGCTGTGACAAAATCCGATTGCAAATTCACTCATTTTGCAATAAGGCATTCTAGCATTTTACTTAACGTTGCGCCGAAATGGCTATACATACTTGTCTCGTGACTTATATATATTTTGTGACATATATATGTCCGACCAAATTTAGCATGTTGGTTTTTGTCCGACCAAATTCAAGTTATGCGCGACCAAATTCAAGTTATGCGCGACCAAATTAAAAGTGATCGGACAAATGTCCTGTCAAGTCAAATATTTATTTGCAGCCCTGAATTTTGCATATAAGTAAACCACGCTTATCATTCCGAGGTTTTGGTGTGCGCGCAATAGATTTTGTGCGATGTGGGATACCTCTTAATTAAACGCCCATTTCCACTCGAGAAAACTTTTTGAAGAAAGAAAATGTTCTAAAATGTGATTGGTCGACACAAATTTTGCGTCGGAAAAAATTTTCAAGATTTTCAACTTTTAACAATGATATGTTCGGAAAATTTTCTGTTCGATCAATAGAACAACACACCGTGCATATTTTACTCTTTTAATATATTTTAATTTATTTTGACAGTCCTCATGGGTTTGCGTGATATGCAAAAAGAAACAAGAATTGCTTCTCAAGACCGGGAGTTGGTTTAGTCCTGGGAACGAGTCTCACGAAGCAACCGCTGCGGAGACAATTGAAAATCTTTTAAACGATGGCGGCGGTCGAAGACTGTCACTTCAGGAGAACGGTCCAGTTAGGTTAAATAGCTCACTGGCAAAATCAAATTCTTTTGACCAACATGATCGAGAGAGGGGTGCATTTACCCCTAGGAGTCCCCGAGGTATGCAAGGTGTACGCGGGAATCCCGTATCACCCCGAAATAACCCGAATTATAGCGGGCATAATGGCTACGGGACATCACGTCTTCTTAGCGCTAGTCCTCGCCCCAGTCCCCGGGCATTGACAGTTCCATTAGCCACTCGGCCATCTTTGTCCGACGATGACGTAGAAAGTCCGCCCGGAAGTGATTACGATGACTACACGCGAGATCCTCGCGCGGGCTCCACGAAAGGTAGTAATAAGAAAGTGAGCTTTCGTGACGGACACGATGAGTATCGTCCCACGCGTGGAAATCGTGCTGACAATTTGGCAAGGGATGGCGAACAGGCGGCGAAGGTAAGAAATACAGGATGTCCTTAAAAAAATGCAATGGTTTCCATATGGTCGTAATGGTCGGTAAAAATAGAATCAGGATCTTTCTCAACGGCCAGTTTATAATAGTTTATACCTGTAAACCACATTTAAAAAACTCATTAATATTTCATCAAGAAAATACAAAAGAAATGAATGTTTAATCAATGTTTGTAAATCGGATAAAGATTTGTCCTGATTTACATAAACTTCAGCTTTGATTTTCTCGGCTTAGACAATGTTTATTTTTAAAATTACGTCGCCAATGAACTCATAAGATGGGTCGTTTTTTAAGCACGTTAAAACATGAGCATCCGATCTTTATCTGATATACAAACTCTCGTCTTCGGCTCGAGTTTGTATATCAGATAAAAATTGGCTGGTACTTAAATCATAAGTATTATGTAATATGTATTTGCTGTTGCTACGTGCTGACGTGATAGTGACTAGTATCCCAAATGTCTCGGGTTTGATTCCCACCGTAGTCAGGCAAACTTTTCAGCTTGCCCGGTGTGGATGCACACTCAGAGTAACATCACAAACATAATGTTCACCTGAGTACATAACACCAACACACACAAAAAATAGTTCAGTTTATCCCAACCCATCCTATTAACGTCTCAACATCCCCTCTGGCAGGAAAGAGAAGTACCCAGACTGAAAGCCCTTGACTTTCGTTAAATATGTGACTCACTCGCCACATGAATGTCTTCAGTCTGGAACAAAAACTCACCCAAAGCGGTGTTGAAATACCGTCGCAAAATTGTGTTTTTTTTCTTAGGATGGTTCATCAATGCACTGGTCAAAGCCTGACGACGATGGGAAATGTTTGGGCGTAGTCCAGTTGAAACGAAATAAACAGAGATCTTTTCAGGACAACGGTAAGAAAACCCATGGCTGAGGGTTCGTACAAAACTTGAATGTCCTTGAATTTGAAAACAAAAATTCAAGGCCTTGAATGTCCTTGCATTTGTAAAGAAGTTCTTGAGAGTCCTTAAATTCTTCTTGCTTTAGTTTTTGGATATTTTCTGAAATTGTTTGACATTCAAAATCAATTCATTTCTGGAATTGATTTCGCATGTTCAAAACGGTTTGAAACTCATTAAAGTTGCGTTTTGAAAAATTCAACGTCAGATTTACAGATTTCTAACCCCTTCAGTATTTAGTCCTTGAATTCGCTGATACATGGTCTTGAATGTCCTTGAAAAGTCCTTGAATTTGACTCTCTCTGACGTGAACGAACCCTGGTTGACAGACTCTTTTCACATGAGTCCGTCCGAGAATCGAGAGGTGAAAAGACCTTGCTCTTGTTAACTTAATAATCTGTTCAATATTTTCCAGATCCGTATTCTGTATATGGTTTGAAAGTGGTAGGAGGAAAGATTAGCGACAATGATAAACCGGGTGCATTTGTCACAGACGTGGACGAGGGCAGCCCTGCAGATCAGGTGGGGTTAATCCCCGGGGACGAGATTATGGAATGGAATGAACAGTCTTTGGTCGACTGTACGTTTGAAGACGTGTTGGACGCCATCTCAAACTCACAAGAGAGTCCTGACCTTCATGTCGTTGTCTCAAGACCGAAGTAAGTTCTATAACCATTATTTCCTCGTTACAATACCCTTCTTCCAATCGATTACATAAGGATAAATGAATCTCCATTCCGACAATGCACAGTTCGCCCAGTCAGTTGTATGTCAGAACTGACTTTATTTATGCCGGATAACGTCAAACAGCTCTAAACTGTTCTTACAGAGTTCAGCAATGACGGTATCTTGTTGGTTCAATGTTATCACAAGAGGAAATCTAAACTATTCAACTAGTTTTGTTTATACTGGACAACATATCAGTTCTAAGTTTTTCTTGGAGATCTAGAAAAGAACAAATCTATCAGTTCTAACTGGTTCGCAGTCAGGGCAGGAAAAAAATTTTCTTCCTGGGAGCACAATCTGGAGACAAAAATTTCCTGCAGACCAACGGAGTATTTTTGTGCTAAATCTGCATGTGCTTAAACATATAGCGTTCTAGCTGACCATGGTTTTAAATTCAAGGAATAATGTCTGTCAACCATATGTTGTTGCGCCCATAGTGGGACACCCATGTTAAGGTTTCCTTCAAATTTTCAATAGCAAATCTTCATTCAAACGAATTTCCTGCAGCTGTTTAACATTTCCTGCGAGCAGTGCTCGCGTGCTCGCCTATTTTTTCCACCCCTGAGCATTCTTTTCACATACAACTATGACGAGATTGTTATCAGATTGAATAATTATTAATATAAAGCCAGATTAAACGTCATATGATTGATGTCACCAAATGACGTTTTATCTGGCTTATTAATAATTATTTTAACATAGGTCCTATCACTTTGGCGTGAATGCGTGTAAACGTGCTCTCAACGATTTTAAATTTTAAATTTATGTAAATT
Source organism: Paramuricea clavata (assembly GCA_902702795.2). Classification (NCBI taxonomy): domain Eukaryota; kingdom Metazoa; phylum Cnidaria; class Anthozoa; order Malacalcyonacea; family Plexauridae; genus Paramuricea; species Paramuricea clavata. The sequence goes on along the minus strand of CACRXK020002005.1, from coordinate 15,459 downwards.
TGTAAATGTCGAGAGAAGTCAAATCGGGAGGTGGCCTCGCATGGGCTATTATGGCCTGTTCGCTATTTTCCCATTTAGGAACTGCATGTTTGTTGTATTTGTACGTAATTAATGTAATATATTTAGTTCCTAATAAAGCTGTTAAAAAAACAACAACAAAAAACGAATATTGCAGGAATGAAACAGAGGTGAAAGATATAATGTATTAACCATTTTTAGTTTTATTAGCTTCGCCAACAAAAAATATACAAAATTACTATATATAAATTACATAACATAACAGAAATTACAACATATGACGTCACTAACCGAGTGCTTCCACTTATTGTGCTATCTTTTCCTAGAAACAAGGTTCCATTGCAAAGCCAACAAACGGAAGATGTCACTCGAACAACAAACAACAATCGTCCAAACACAAACAACAACAACAATAACAACAACAACAACAATAACAACGACAACAGACCATTCAGCTGGAAGGAAACTTCAAACAATCCTCAACCAAGATACAAAGAGAATCATGTTGAAAACCAAAATATTTTAAGAGAAGAGTACAATGTAAGTTTGTTCTTGATCCTCTATCGAGGGCCTTCTAATTTTACTTTAGTTTACACTGCTAATTGTCATATCTTTGCCTAATTGTATTAACCCATCATGCCCGACTTTCTTTTTATTTCCACAGCAAGCGTCAAGCCACAATATCAGCGGAAGAATCCAGGTGGGGGTTTAGACATCGTAATGGATGTCTTCATCATTTATCTGTACTCAGAATCTTTATCAACAATACTAGAAAAGAAATGTTCTATCAGATATATTCTGCTGATTCCTAATCTTGAACTCGAAGATAAATATATGAATGGAACATATTCCGAATTATTCGATTCTTGTGCAATTCTGTTTTCTCTGAACTCAAATATGGAGTTACAGTAAATAACTCGCCTCTATTCGTTATATATTTTTATAATGTAGCATTTGTAAATTCTGAACGCTGATTGGCTAAGAGTCATGTTGATATAACTCAATGTCAACACGGGAAGTTTTTCTTATCCTTCGGGCTTTTGACATTGCTATATTATAAAAAAAAATAAAACATTTTTGCGTATTGATATATAGTTATATCAACACTCGTGGAAGTTGGGAAAACTCGAAATTGTATGAAAATACTCCGCCCTTCGGGCGTCGTGTTCCCATACAATTTCTCGTGTTCCCAATTCCACTCGTGTTGATATAACTGTATATCAACACGGAAAATGTTTTATATTTGTTAAATTAAAATCTTATAATCTATGTAGCAGGCAATGTATTTTGGCGCTGCAATTTTGTCTGGAAAGCCAATGGCTCTGTGTGTAAATTGTAAATACTGAGTAGCATGTTTCCTTCGTGGGTATGCTGGTTCCGTGTTGATCTAAATTCACTTCTCTATTACTCAGGTTAAACTTTATTACGATCACGAAGCCGCGAACTTGACTGTCACAATCGTTTCTGCCGAGGGGCTTTTCACGCGTGGCAACACGAACCAACTTCCAAGCCCTTACAGCAAGGTGTACTTATTGCCTGATCGCAGGTAAGCAAGGCTATAGCCACAAATATTTTTATCGTGAATTTTTTTACCCTGAAAGCCACCGATATTTTTATCGTGGACTGAACACACTATATTTCAAGCAAACGATTTATCTACACACGTACTGTGCAGTTTATAAAGTGTTTCATGTTTGTACAGCATGCAAAGCAAACGGCGGACAAAGACCGTTACTAAAACAGCATCTCCAAGATGGAGTCAATCATTTGTCTACCCTTGTCGTCCGCAAAAGTTCCATGGTCGATCCATTGAAATAACCGTGTGGGATTACAAGAAGTCTGGGGAGAGCGAATTTCTAGGAGAGGTATGACGCAATATGCTGTTGTCTCGTTAGCCTTAGTTATTTACTTATCTAAAATCTGTTAAGATTATTTCCAGCTTCACTCCACCAAACAAAGGTTTTCGACAAGGACTCTGGTTCCTAATAGAACCATCCAGTATAAGTCTAGCTTAGGTTTCCTCCTATAGTAACACTGGATCAATACGAGATGTCTCTTACTGGATCTCTAGGAAGAACAGTGTAGAACTGATAGAGCTATCCAGTGTAAATAAAGTTAGTTTAGTTTAGGTTTCCTCCTGTAGTAACACTGGATCAATAAGAGATGATCCTTACTGGATCTCTAGGAAGAACAGTTTAGAACTGATAG
>CACRXK020002004.1:3199-47301 GCA_902702795.2 Paramuricea clavata | reverse complement strand
ATTCGCAATTAACATTACAATTAATCTAAAGGGGCTGTTTACATGAGCCCGCGGACTAGCCGGGCTGGCCCGGTTAACCGTGCTGAAACTTTACCAAGCCAAATACTGTAAGGTTTGTCACGTAAGTCAAATGCACGTTTTATAGAGCTAATTTTCAATTTAAAACTATCTATAAATCGACAAGAACAACTTAATTAAGAAATAACTATTTGTCTATAACGCTAGCCCAGTTACTCGGGCTGGTGACTTTCCATGGGAAAATTTCATCCCGGTTAGCCGGGCGTCCCGTTCGATTCAAGTGAGATCTCGGCTAGGCGGGCTGGTCGGTTTACATGTAAACTAATATTGTTTTGTTAAGGGATTTGTATTAAGCCGGGCGCCTCGGTTAACCGGGCCAGCCCGGCTAGCCGGGCTCATGTAAATAGCCCCTAAGGCCCAGTTCAAACGTCGAATATTTATAATTTCATGTGTCGAATACAATTAATTTATCAATTAAGTGCACAATAAGTTTGACATTTCAAGCAATTAAATTCAACAGTTTTGATTATTATAAAATGCGACATGCCTTTTTATTCGACCGGTGAAGTCCTCAAATAAAACAACTCCGGAGGGACGTTGATTCAAACGTCAACCCTTTGATGCGCCGAATATATTAACGTATAAGTGATTTCAATGGACCATTTGCATTATAGACTAAATGTTGATCTAAACAAGTCTAGACAAAAAGTTCATCACAGCTTGAAAGGGCATCACAAAATTAGTAATATTCCAAAGTTTCGTTGCGAAATGTTGTAAAATGCGGATAATATAGCCTTGCGAAGTTTGCCGTTTTTCAGTCATTTTGCATTACGCGGGGGAAATTGACAGTCCAATACAATTTGGGGCTGTCAATTTCCCGTTTGTAATAGAAAATGACTGAAAAACGGCAAACTTCGCAAGGCTATATTATCTGCATTTTACAACATTTCACAACGAAACTTTGGAATATTACTAATTTTGTGATGCTCTTTCAAGCTGTGATGAAATTTTTGTCTAGACTTGTTGAGATCAAAATTTAGTCTATAATGCAAATGGTTCATTCATGAGTGATTTCTTTGACGTCGTCATCTTCTGACTGGTATGTCATTTTTAACACATTTTGATGACATTTTATTCGACTATAAATTGATTAAATCAAAACGTTGAACACAATAATTAGGGTCAACCTTCATTGGTATTATTAATTCGAGACATGAAATATTCGACGTTTGCAACTGGCCTGACAACAATCGATTCGACATACCAGACGTACTACAGAATTGGTTATAATTATTCTGGATATTTCCACGTAAAGGCTAGTTTCCACTCAGGAAAATTATCCGTGGATTGGAACGGACAAGAAAATTTTTCTTTGTCTTGTGAGCTCTGGGTTGGAACAAATGACTTCAACACAAAGAAAAAGTTTCTTGTCCGTTCCAATCCACGGATAATTTTCCTGAGTGGAAACTAGCCTTAAGATATACTTTAATGACTGAGCTTTCTTCCCGCATACCCGCGGGCGGTCTTGAGAGTACAACAGTTGAAGTCGTCCTGGGTCTACGGCACGAAAGCTCAGTAAATAAAGAATGTTTACATGGAAGTATGCACCTTTTAACCAATTCTATTTACGAACTCCATGTAAGTCCTCAACGAGCGTATTACTGACTTACCTTAATTTACACTGGAACATATAGATTGATTGCTCAATAGAAATTAATATTGGAGTGCAAAGTGTCTCTTTGCATTTAGACCTGAGGCTAAGTTTAGTCAAAAAGAAGAACAACGGACTGCTTTTCTTACTGGTTGACAACGGGTGATCCCATTTAGAGAACACTTCGTGCACCGTCAGATAATAGAATGCACGGTTGAACACGAATAGACAGAGTAAAATATATCATTACGAAAACATGAAATAAAAAATCAAATATTTTAAATATATATTTTAAACTGGAAATACGTGCATGCAGCAACCCCTCGTCGAAATATATACTATATGTTACTACTATTATGCATACTGTATATTATTTTGCATTTTGTGAGCTTTGATTTAATGTAAAATTTAATCTGAAGCGCTTCTAAAATGTTTTGAAACCTTCCGTCAAGTAGACTGCTTTTGCTGACAAGCTGTAACTTCAAATTGTTGAAATTTATTTGGTCTACTTTACATTTTAATTTTTTTTCTTAAACTAAACAGGGTAATTTGGGCCCATTGCAGCTACATGCATAGTTGGAAAGGAGGCAGTGCATTGTTTTACGCAAAAAATGAAAGCAACAAAATTCATAAACCTTAAAACATTCAAAGCGAACTTGCCCTATATTTCACGATTTCTCATAGTAAATCAATTCTTCTTATTTCTTCAAAGCAAAATTGTTTGAATGCTCATTGTACGGAACGATTTCCCATATGTTTTCAAAATCTTTGCAGTTGGCTCATACCACTCCTAACAGTTCCAGAATATTTAATGGTAATTTTTAATGGCAGTATCCGCAATTTAATCAATTCAATTATTAACGAACTCCGTGCATGTAAAGCTTCAAAAATATATATTATAAACTTAACTAAAATTTACGATAGAACACGGAATGGGGATTGCTCAATTGAGTTAATATAATTGCAGTGCAAAAAGTCTCTTTGAGTTTATACATGAAGCTTAGTATAGTTAAAAAATAAAAAACAAGGGACTGCTTCTCTTACTGGTTAATAGCGGGTGTGCTGATTTAGAGATCACTTGTTGCAGTCGTGCACCACCGATTATGACATGCACGACTGAACACGAAGATTCATGATCGAATCAATTTTATCTTGCAAGTGAACAGAAATAAGGAGAAAACGCACTATTCAGTCCAAGGTGCTTTTCTATCATAATATATATACCATAATCGTTTTCGTTTCTTTTATTCTCGTTGAGTAATTCAATCTCTAATGTGCACGATCTTGTTCGGAAACACAACAGACGAATGTTCAACTATTGTCAGAAATGATAGAGGGGGGGGACTGTGCTTAAATTAGAATCGTCATTGGGGAGTCTTATAGCAGCGGTAGCTGTTCAAAGAACGTCATGCAGTTAAAAAACAGAAATTAGTCAAAGGTACAAAGTGCTCTTCTTTCATAATACCTTAACTGACGTTCTTTGAATAGCCACCGCTGCTATAAGCCTCCCCAAAGGCGATTCAAATTCAAACACACTTCTCCCCTATCATTTCCGACGCTAACTATATACTGTACGTAAATATTTGGTTTCAACCAATTTAAGAAAATTAGAGATTGAATTACTCAACGAGAAGAAAGAAATAAAGGCGATTAAGAATAATTTACTAACAAAATAATATCATCGCATTATTTGAATAATTTAAACTAATTAACAATAGTTTAATTAGTTAACATGCACAACTCGACGAAAACGAACGAATAGCCTCATTAAACAGACGTTCTATTCGTCGAAACGCATAGAAACTAGCCTGCTCATTGGTAGAGACAGCACAATATGAATTTTCGTCTGATATTATTAAACAAATATTATAATCACATACCGTTCCACGTAACAAACGAGCTCATTTTCATTGCTTGAGACAGCACATCATGAATTTTCGTCTGGTATTACACAGCGAACGGACTCATACGCATGGACAATACAACTATAAATTGTTCGAAATCCATTGTCAAATATTGAATATATTTTAGACACTTTCCCATGTTAACTCCAAAACAAATGTAATTAGTTGAAAAAGTCTGGACCATTAAACTCACAACTCACAAAATTAGGAAACAAAACTCCCTCAATATGTGGACTTGGGATGTTCGCTTGGGCCCCAGTCATTGCAAGGAATAATAATTTATAGAAACGTACGCTGAAGTAACCGATGTTCGGTTAACAATTAATGCATGGTTTACTTCGTTAGCTAAGGGACGGGTCATTAATCATGGAAGGGAGGGGGGGGGCGGTGGATGATAAATACCAAATATTGAATATTCTTTAGAGCTGCCCCCAATCGCAAGACTTTTATTTTCAAGACACCCCACCTTCATCTAGAAAACTTAAAACTTAGGACCCCCTGCAACATTTAATTCGTTACATTTTTTGGTGTAAAATAAGTAATGGGACAAGAGTCGTGTTTACACTACCAGCCTTGGCCTAGCCTTGACCTGGCCTTGGCCTACATCTTGACAGTGTAAACAGACTTTGGCCTAGCCTTGGCCTGAGCTAGGCCAGGAAATATGGGCTCACTATACAACCGGTGGCCTAGGCCTGGCCTGTGCCTAGGTTTGTGGAAATGTAAACACTTTCGGCCCTGTCCTGGGCCTTATTTTCATGGCAACGTGTGTCCACAGTGAGAGATTAGTGGACAACCAGCGGACAACACATAAAAATACACAAAATTAATAACAAAATTCTAGGGCAAAGTGAGCCAGTCTCAAAAAATAGGTTAATAGAGACCTTAAGATTGACGTTTGCGGCAAACGTCAAACCGCTAGCGAGGTTCTTGATTTTACAACTCTATTATAATAACTTTTACACCAGTTTTAAAATATGTTAAACTTATTATAGTTGTACTCTTTAGCAATGATTTAAGAAAGCAAATTAACCACTAGTCATGCCATTCACCAAAGCAGTAAATTAAGATTTGGCGTTTGAAGTTGACGTTTGGCGTATAAATTTCATTCTTGAACTGCTACGTGGGCTTCAAACGCCAAATCTTAATTTACTGCTTTGGTGAATGGCATGACTAGTGGTTAAGTTGCTATCTTAAATCATTGCTAAAGAGCACAAGTTTAATAAGTCTAACATATTTCAAAACTGGTGTAAAAGCTATTATAATAGAGTTGTAAAATCAAAAACTTCGCTAGCGGTTTGACGTTTGCCGTAAACGTCAATCTTAAGGTCTCTAATGGTGTAAACGCGCCACATTTACCTTAGCCTGGCCAAGGCTAGGCCAAGGAGTGTAGTGTAAACACGACTAAGTACTGGGGACCTGTATTGAAAATGGTTCTTATTTACTCCGACTCCTATGGTGAACTGCATATATGTAATAAACTATGGAAACTACGATTATAGGAACTAAAAAATTCTTTTCAGGTTAGCAAATAAATTTTTAATATTTAAAATGGTTAAAAATATATATTTTTGAAAAAATAATCGGCCGAAAGAGCGAAGATAAAAATATAAACAAAATAGAAAAATATTGAAAATATTCGAAAAGCAAAGTCTGTGAATTCCGACCTTGTGTATATAATAAAACAGTTATTCCACTCACTCTCGTCGAATATGAGCGATAGCCGATTCGGCGCTACGCGCCTCATCGGCTATCAGTTCATATTCGACTCGAGTTCGTAGAATAACTGTTAAATATCCTTCTAATCCCTTAAATTTAAATCCCATCAACAATTAGTTATATCGAGTAAAATGCCCAAATTAAAAATCTGATATTTACCTATAAACCGTACATTGCAGGCATCACATTAGTATATATACATGCATGAACTTGTGGTTAGAGCTCGACAACTGTCTCTCTGTAGCTCAGTTTGTTAGAGCTCGACAACTGTCTCTCTGTAGCTCAGTTGGTTAGAGCTTGACAACTGTCTCTCTGTAGCTCAGTTGGTTAGAGCTCGACAACTGTCTCTCTGTAGCTCAGTTGGTTAGAGCTGGACAACTGTCTCTCTGTAGCTCAGTTGGTTAGAGCTCGACAACTGTCTCTCTGTAGCTCAGTTGGTTAGAGCTCGACAACTGCCCTCTGTAGCTCAGTTGATTAGAGCTTGACAACTGTCTCTCTGTAGCTCAGTTGGTTAGAGTTCGACAACTGCCCTCTGTAGCTCAGTTGATTAGAGCTTGACAACTGTCTCTCTGTAGCTCAGTTGGTTAGAGCTTGACAACTGTCTCTCTGTAGCTCAGTTGGTTAGAGCTCGACAACTGTCTCTCTGTAGCTCAGTTTGTTAGAGCTTGACAACTGTCTCTCTGTAGCTCAGTTGGTTAGAGCTCGACAACTGTCTCTCTGTAGCTCAGTTTGTTAGAGCGTTGCACAGCAATCGCAGGGTCGCTGGTTCGATTCCTGTCAGAGGACCTAGTACATATGGTTGCATTTTTTGCAACTGCTCCTGGTTAATAGGTCTGATAAATGTATAAAAATTCCACTTGAAATTTCCATCTATACAAATCCCTTCATCTCATCACCATTAGCATCTTACTCCAAGACAAAGGCGACTATAATTTGCATTCCTTAACTAGGGATCCAAGGATAGTGCAGAGTTTCAAAGACAAACGCTATAAGGCATGCTTATTAATTGCATAGCTTTTCAAGCGTGGTTTATAGCCTTAATCACATGTCGTAGTAGCGCGCGGAACTGTTACAACAGTAAAAAGGCTAAGATCTGGTTAATATAATACTTTACGGTTGAAGAATAACGAGAGTTACGTAATATTATTTATTTCCCCATATAATATTATAGTGACAAGGCATAATTTCTGTTATAATGTTATAAAGTTTGAAATTGAAAGACACTGCAAGAATTATATAGGATCGCCGACAACCTAGAAAAGCTGATGGGTTACACTACGAAATAAACAGTTACCATAGGCATTTCATCTCATTATCTATTGTTTTTAATGCGTTCGGCACACGAGTAACTCGACGTTTAAAACAAGCCTAATACATCAGAAACGTCGTGCCTCGTGGAACTGACACAATTTATTGGAGCTGTCGCCGTATGTATCCCCACAAGACTACTGATATGCTAAACTTATTTAAATCTATGATTATTGCCATCATCGTTTTAGCGCCCATATTGTACATTTGACTATTGTCTCAGTCACAACTTTAATTGAAATAGCTGTATAAGATACGTTATGAATGATAAGCACTACGACGTTGTATTCCATTACAAAAAAACATAAATCTAAAACACGGAAACGTAAAAAAGAGGCGATTTTATCCAAATCCGTTCCGTTCCGCATTTTATCTCCATATCCGTTCCGCGGAGCCGCTCCGTTTTGCATCCGCTTCCGCATTTTAACCTAGTTGTGACGTGTTCACAATAACAAGTCTCACTGACCTTTGAGTTATTTTGAAGGTCGCGTTGTGTTCATGACTGCATTTTCAGCTTTTCGCATGTATTCAATAACGTCACTTTAGATTTCAATGGTTTCACAGTTATAGCAGTGTTTATAGCAGTTTTGACAAGCTTTGATACAGATAGAATCTCGTAAGATATGGTAGAGTTCTCGTTGCACTGAACACGAGTTTGCACCGTTGGCGTTGTGCGACTTGTGCTAGACACGTAAACCAAGATTTTCTCAATATTTATGTCTGAAATGTTTATACATCGCTGCTTCCTAGCCATAGATGTTCCTAGCTCTGTACAATGAATATACCCTCAAAATAATATCGGTACTTAACTGAATGCCCGTAATGCATAACATCAATTTATATATTGCGTAGAATCTCAAAGATTTTCTCAATATAATACACGTCTGAAATGATTATACATTTGAAAACAACACTGTCTCGCTGCTTCAGTTCCTAGCTCTGTACAATGAATATACCCTCAAAATAATATCGGTACTTAATTGAATGCCCGTATAAATGCATAACATCAATTTATATATTGCGTACAATCTCAAAGATTTTCTCAATATAATACACGTCTGAAATGTTTATACATTTCAAAACAACACTGTCTCGCTGCTTCCTAGTTCTGTACAATGAATATACCCTCAAAATAATATCGGTACTTAATTGAATGCCCGTAATGCATAACATCAATTTATATATTGCGTAGAATCTCAAAGATTTTCTCAATATAATACACGTCTGAAATGTTTATACATTTCGAAACAACACTTGTCTCGCTGCCTCCTAGCTTTGTATAATGAATATACCGTCAAAATAATATCGGTACTTAATTGAATGCCCTTAATGCATAACATCGATTTATATATTCCGTAGATTCTCAAAGATTTACTCAATATTCACGTCCAAAATGTTTATAATTTGAAAACAACACTGTGTCGCTCCAGCGCTCCTTCCTACCATCGTCACGCCATCGTGATCTACGGCTTGATAGCGCATGCGCATTTGGGTTGCTAAAGAAAAAAATGGGTTTTCCGGGGGGAAAGATCCTTCACACAACATGAGAAGCGAATGTTATAAAATTTACAAAAATTTACAATAACGACAACGATTCCTCGAAATTTTTGTGAACTTGGCAAAAGGACAAAAGAATATTTAAATAAAACAACTGAAATTGCCTAAATAACCTTCAAAGCACAATAAATCACTACAAACATAAATCGTATACACATAATACACCCCCCGGAAAGTTTACTCTATGACTGATTGACTGACTGACTGATGTGAATTTTCCCACTCATCACAATAGTGCACAGTTTCAAAGAAACTCTGCACTAAAAACTAATTCTGAGCCTGGCGCCGTTATAGGCTAGATGCGAGTTTTTAAAAACTTTTAACATTTTAATGTAAATAATATTTGTGATATTTTCCTGCCAGTACTGCAGTATGCATGATCTGTATATTCTTTTGAAGTCTCAATACTTATATTCAAACATCATTAATAATTCAAAAGCTTATTGGCAAATCATGTCAACCATAATATGGCACGTGCAGTGGCTCTAAACCTAATAAAACACTCCTGTTCGATTATTTAACAGGACGTAATGCACTGCATGCGTTAAAAGAATTTTCGCAAAATGACAGTGTTGCAGGTTGTCGTATCAACACCATTTAATTTCTGTCCTTACGACCGAGAACTCAAATTGGCATTAATCCATTATGATTTATATCAACTCTAGCTTATCTCATATTTCTAGCTACGATTCATGGATTTCATGCACCAGTGCCCAGTGGAATAAACCAATCTAGATTGACTTCTGCTTTCTAGATTGATCAGTATTTTAAGGGTTTTTAAGAATAGCACTCAATATATATTAAAATACTTGTCTAGGAAGCAGGAACACTGCAACATGGGAACACTTGAGCCTCGTGAGTCATGTCTTCCGCATTTATAAAGACGTTACAAACATTAAAGTTTTCTGTGTCAATTTTATTTATTCGTCTGCACACTAGGCAGCTTTGCCAAGTGTTTCTAATTTGCACGACCTGTTCAAACGCTAACAGTAAGATGCTAGCTTTTGAACAAGTCTACTTGTCACATGTCATTTTGTTTCTCTGCATCATTGAAATGAATAGAGAATCTCCCCGGGGGGGGGGGGAGTGGGGGAGGAAGACTCCGTGTTCCCGTATTCACTTGAAAAGTTTTCCTTTGTTTAATTGTTTGCTTGTTCCCAATAAAGATTTCACCATATGTTCCCTTGTTCCCCCAAGTTTTTGTTCCCTATGATTTTTCGGCTTTGTTCCCGCGTTCCCATTGCAAAATATATACCTTGTTCCCTAGCTTGTTCTCTACAAACCCCTAAGAGATCCTCTAAGGCTCTATATAGGTCAACGAAGAAAATTATTGTTGTTCTAGCTGTTGTTCTAGCTGTTGTAGCGGCCAGACAACCAAAAAATTGTCATAGAAAATTTGTTGTACGTACACACGATATACCGGCAAAATAAACTCCCCCGTGAAAACATTTAGACATGCTGTCTTTGTGTGATCCCTTTCATACCAGGCTTTTGTAGTTTTGATTATTTTCATAACAATGTCATATCTGCATGTACACCCAGCTGTTTCACAAAGACGACGTTGCCGTTGGGGCTATAGAAATGGGCACATTTAAATGATACTACAATGATAAATAATAACAATTTGGCCCAATGCAATGGCCATAGGCATAACCCATATGGTTATACTAATGAATATTAAATGGTTGACAAAAATATCAAATGTCATTAGATAGTCGGGCAGATAGAAGGAAAAGCTTACGTTATCGTGGGACAATTCCATTTTGCCTTCATATTGTGCCCTGAAGGCTAGTTAGTACGTTTCTGTATGTTGGCTGCGTTAAAATTTCTTGTGGGCTCCTGCCGACACGTTTTTCTTCGAATGTTGTATTAAACTCTATTACAGTTAAAAAATGTGAAATTTCAAGTACATTTCTAACACAAATGACTTACATCATTTGGAAGCTTGCAAAAAACTACATATAAGACATTTAAACGGTCACCCGGGTTTTTCAAGTTCTTCTTGAGTTATGAGCTGTTGAATGCGTGTTTTCAGACTAGTACCCAGGAATTTTGCGAGATTTTGGCTTATTTTCCACATTTGAAACTGCAATAACTCGAACACCGCTTGAAGATCCCAACTAACCATTTAAATGTTTTATATGTAGTTTTTTGTTAGCTTTCTATTGATGCAAGTCATTTGTATTAGAAATGTATCAGAAATTTCACATTTTTTAACTGTAATAGAGTTTAATACAAAATTCGAAGAAAAACGTGTCGGCAGGAGCCCACAAGAAATTTTAACGCGGCCAACATACAGAAACGTACTTTAATATTAGCCTTCAGGGCACAATATGAAGGCAAAATGAAATTGTCCCACGATATGGTAAGTTTTCCATAATTTTGGTCCTCTATCTGCCTACTCTGCCTGACTAAGAGCTTGTATTTCATTAGTTGTTTTATAAATCAGTAAATGGCAGATTCATGAATATTAACAGTATTTTTCAAAATAATATTTTTCATATAATACTTTAATCTTTATGCCATTCTTAATCGCTCGACACTGGCAGAAGTAAAATCTGGCATTTTGAACACGTGTGTGGAAAGACCGTACAAGGTTGTACAAGGTTGATTTGTGGATAACAAAAAAAATGCAAGGGGCAAAAAACCAAAGGACAATTCTAAAGTCGGAGGCTGCCCCAGCAACTCATAATTGATGATACTGACAAGACAAATGCACCATTGCAGTATCACTTATTCTCCTAGCCTGCTGGAACACTGGATTGTTTTGGTTTGGAAGCAGGCATTCATTCAGCATTTCAGCCGATATTTATAAGAATTAGCAGATTATCAAATTACTGGTTTCCAATGCAACACAGAGAACAGCTTGAACATTCAAACATTCCGTAAACAATCTGATGAAGACTTGAAGAACCAAGTTGAAAGGTCATTATAAAAGTTTTAATCCAGAGAACTCCATGAACAATATGGAGAACTCCAACAATATAAATAATTGATATAATTTAGATTTTGGGTCTAGATCCCATTTTCCTGCCCACTTTTTTTCTAAATCCCATTTCCCAGCCATTTTTTCCCCAAATCCTACTTTTACCATGCAGGCTTTCTTTCTGGCCTGACTTTCAACTGTAAATTTAAAAGAATATCTCTGAGCAGGTGTTTTACCGCTTAAGAGAGGTTATTCAGCTCTGTCTGCTTCTGCTTAATAGAGGTAACCTCTGAATGGGGTAATAACAATGTTTTAGAGGTGTGTCTGCTTAAGAGGGGTGTCTGTTAATAAGGGTTCCACTCTATTTAAACTCTGAAATGCCCAAATACAACTGCCTTTATAATGGTATTGGTATATACATGGGTTTTCCCATTTTTGTGTCTTTTAGCCTGCGAACAGGCTCTCAAGCTGAATTGAGAGCCTGCATCGATGACTAATGAATTTGAATATCTGCGTCTCAAATCGTGACGGGAAATTCTCATTGGTCAGATGATATAATTTATATGTTTCCGCTGAGCTCTATATATGTCAACTGCTGAAGCACTATGCATAAAAACACATTAACTGATCAAATTGGTCTTGGCCGTCTTATCTCAAAGCACGAAATGTTCTGTTTTGAGAAAACAGTGTTTAAAACATTTGAACTTTTCCTTGAATATCTTATATTTCGAAAAACAGTATAAACTGTACGGTCTAAATTTAGTTTGCACGGTCTAAATTTAGTTTGCACGATAGTTGTAAACAACATCATATAAGGATAGACATTCCATATTTGGAAAAACGAACGTTACGGGGCAGATATTCAAATTCATTAGTCATTGATGCAGGCTCTCAATTCAGCTTGAGAGCCTGTTCGCAGGCTATGTGTCTTTCATTCCCAGTAACCCAAATCCCATTTTCCCAGTCCAAAATCCAAAAATAGGCAAATTACCACTTCAGGACCCTTATACATATCTTCATTTTATGGTGCTAAAGAAAATGTATATTATCAAAATGAATAGACACAGTATTAGTGGTTGCATGCAATCAATCCCTTGAGAGGCAATGTTGGAAAAACCAATTGGAATACTCTTTTGATAGCCTCTAACATGGTTGCCATAACACAAAGTGTACACTATATTGACTCAGCAGCCTAAGGCAGGTTTCCATTCAGACTATTCAGTGCAAATGTTGCACAATTAGTGGCGACTTTCAAAATGCATGCTCATAAAAAGTAGACTCACTTTCAACTCTTTGTGATTGCAATCAGAATTTGCAGCAAATAAAAATGGCTGTCGATCAGAGGTCCTGAACAGAATGTGTTTTTATTAGAAAATATCATCCAACTGGATGGGAATATTGTTCAACTCACAGCAATATCATCCAACCAGATTAAAATGTCGTCCAACAGTACTTTTCGTCATTTAAACCACCTATGGAATGCAAACCGTTTGTTGACGGCAGCCACTTTTATTCTTTTTAAATTGTGTGCACTTAATGCATTCACAAGAAAATGGTACCTATTTATCATGGCAGGATTCAAGCCAGGACTCGACTCAGGCCAAAAATAACATCAGGTGATTTTGATGGGTGGAAATTAGTATTTACCAGCATAATCCATCCCTAATAAATATTACTATACCACTACCCATACTACCACTGCATCATGCATCTTTAGCAACTGTAAGCTAGATAGGAACAATATATGTCCAAACATCCTTAAAAACATTCCGATAGGGATATAGATACGATTGATTTGCTGATTTTAGTAGGCAGTCTTTAGGGACCGTTCATTATTTATGGGGGCAATGAGTAATTTTTGCAAATTTTCTTATTTTTCCCGGACTCCATCCTTCGTCAGACTTAGATTTTCGGTTCTCCCCTTATCTTAACATTAAATGTTAAGGTCCCCCTATTAACTACCGTATAATATAGCATGCACTTTACAAAATACATACAAATGCATGTATCATGTTTGTTCACAGTGAATGAGTAACACATGTACTTCTGCAGCTATTGTAATTTATATATATAAATTAATTGCATATATTTATATATACAGTGCTACAATGTACAATTCACTATATTAAATATACATCTTTGTTTTTGATTCCTTTTGTGTGCAACTATAAACTTTGTACAGCAGGGACAGAGAGCAGAAAAGAAAGTTAGTTATTATGTATTGTATTAATATTAAAAGCAACAACAGCAATCTTTTATCAGATTTATAACACGAGTCAATACCCAAGTGTTTTAATAGATGACTGATGAAACATGTACTGTGAGTGTTTTGAATAGCTTCAGAAACAATCTATTTGACCTAGTAATTTTGAAAATGAACATTGTCAGACCTGTCAAGTTTGGAAAAATTTTATGCGGGAAGGTAAATTTCCTTAGGTTTTCCTTGGGTTAGAAATTTTGAAATTTGAGTTCGCCAGAAAATTGCCTAATTCCGAGGTTTTTCTTCCGCATTTTTCGAAGCACAAACTTTGTGTGTTCATGATAAAAAAATATGAAATGTTAACGTCGCTCCTCAAGTTCCCAAACGGCAAAAATAACGCTCCTTAGGCTCAGGAATCTTCCAGTTTTTTGTCTCTTTTTGATATGAGATTGAGACTCACATTCTGACACTGGCATTGGCAAATAGAATGCATTGGACATTGTGCAAATGAAAAGAAATGGGAGTAATTGCCCCACAGGAAGAAACCTCCACAAGTTAAGTCGAGGGGTAAATTATTCTGAAAATCTTCGTACACTTAATTTCATCAAAAAATCTTTGGAAAAATCCCAAAATCTTACTAAATCCCAGAATCCCAAAATCCCAAGAAATCTCTAAAAATTGCATAAAATACTTGGAAAAACCCAATAAAAATCCTCAAAATTATTGCGATATCTAGAAATCCCATCAAATTTAAAAATTTAAATCATGAATTGGCGTGAAAATGCCCTTCGTTGATTTACTTCGTTTTAAAAATTATTCGACGAATTATATGCCGCAAAAAATTTTGGAAAAAGTTTGGCGAAAAAAAATAAGGGAAAATATTTCGAAAAAATCAGCTGAAAAAAATCCCCAAATCCCTTAAATTTGGGCAAAAAAATCCCAGAATCCCGAGAAAAATTGCCGGGATTTTCTAATCCCAAAAATCTTTGCACGCTTTTTTCAGAGTAATTTACCCCTCGAGTTAAGAACTTAAAAAATGCAGGAAGAAAGTCACTTCATGTGTGATGCATGAAAGCAAACAAAAATGAAGGAATTTCACGGCAATTGCAGGAAACTTGGAAGGTCTGCATTGTCTAACAGGAGAAATTAAATGTAAATCTGATTTCCTTTTGTTTTTTCCCTCATCAATTATTAGTGAGTTTTTGAAATTTATGGTTGTGTCTCCTTCAATTTCAGGTCCCCACAGGAGGCCAGATTTGGTTTACCAGAATAGCAGCCCCCCTTTTTTCATCTGCAAAAGTCTCAGGTCCTCCAGTTTCTCACCGGCATCCCAATCCCCCACACACACACCGTAAATACCTTTAGTTATGGGCGGATACTGATACCAAATATTCTATAGGTGAAAGAAAAGTATCAATATACCAGCGAGAAATATTGATTGTCCCAATACGTCTAATCCTGAAATATTTTGCTTTTTTTCAGCGGACAATTGTACTTTTCACACTTGTCTCATATCATATGCTTTGAAGCATGGAAGGATTATTGGTTGTGTAACTTGCCTATATCAAAATTCTTATCTATATTATTAAAGTTTATATTTATATTTGCCATTTGGCATATTTGGTACATTTGTACATACAGAGCTGTCAATCTCATCTGACTTATTGGCTGAATGTTATGGTTTAATGCCTCGTTGGATGACAGCAATTAAAAAAAAGGGAAATACCCGACCAGTATTTTATCGAACTTTATTATTAGCATGACAAAATTACTGGATGCTGGTTGGTGGAGAGGAGTACAATTATTTCATTAATTGTACTGCAGTACAATTAATGATTTTCCCAAAACAAACAAAATGGCGGAAAGGTATTTTGAACACAAATGTGAAATGAAATTGCCCTTGAGGAACTAGATGAAAATACGAACAAAAGCACCAAATTTTGCTTTAACAAAAGAACTAAATGAAAATACGAACAAAAGCACCAAATTTTGGTTGAAAGTCTGGCAGGACTGGACTTTGGACCAGACTGCAGAGTATGGCAGTTTTCGACGAGATCTCGGGTGTGCAAGACAAAAATTCAGGTGTGCAAGTGTGCAATCCTCAGTTAACGTAGTCAAGTGTGCACTTGTAAATAGCTACATGTTCTAATGATATTATTAAAACAATGATTGTTTATTTGTACAAATAACTAAAATTTCTGCCTCTCAGGAAAACAAAACGTGGTCCAAATTCTGATGAACAAACAAGAATATATATTTCGATCGGAGTTAAAAGTCATTATGAACACGTACAAAATAGCGTGTTTTTGACACACTTTGTGTCCTGTAAAAGGTAGCCTGCGAGCAGGCTCTCTGGGGAAAGAGAGCCTGCAAGGATCCCTATGATGATTGCGTGCCGCCCTTCAATTATGATGTCACAGGTCAATTAATAACAACCAATCAGCGCAGACCGGAATACACTACGATATTGTAAACATAAACCGATTCGTTAATAGTTTCGTATACAGACCGCCACTGTGGCATACTAAAAAAGTTAAAACGGCTCGAGGTTTTACAGAGTAATATATCAAGTTGTACTTTTTATTACAATCTGCATGTGTTTCTCCTGTAGGCACAGTAAGTTTAAAGTTGTATATTACCCGCTAACTAATTCAGTTATTTGGAATTGCTTCGTGCTGCAATATATAATATACACTGTATATACAGTCTATATATATAGTAATAATATAACTTACTGAAATTTATGGCTTTGGTGAGACATAGACATATATGATATACCATGGACATTGGACATAATTTAATATGTTTATAGTTCAAATTTTGCAACAAAAAGTGGAATTGCAGTAAACATGCATGTGATAATTATTGTAAACAAAGTGACGAGTAAATTACTGTACATTTTAACGCCGCATACTTATAAATATTAAATAGTTAGTATAGCATTGTAAAACAAGCTTAATACACACAATATGCACTGAATATTATCAGAATTCCCAATATTGTTTCATAAAAGAGAAGCGACATAATGCCTTGTCCCTAGGTTTCGGTTTGCGAATTCGTGCAGTCTTTCTCAAGAATTATTCTTAGCTTAGGAGTCAGACAAGCCAAGGACACAATAAAGCATGCAAGCTTTTAGTATTCGTCTTTATATGAATACTATATTAATTTACAGTAAAAAGTCAACCAGGATCAAAATACATGACACTTTTATCTCTACATTGCCGCAATTCTGAAGCTTTGCGTTGCTCGGTTTTACAAACGGGAAGTGCGAGTTTATGGAAGCTTGTCAATCACTTCATATGAATCAGTTATCAACCAATCAGAGCACTGCGTCCAAATATTGGACGCATGCACCGAATCATCATAGGGATCCTTGCAGGCTCTCTTTCCCCAGAGAGCCTGCTCGCAGGCTATGTAAAAGGAAAATGTGCATGTCCTTGTAATTGAGTTGTAAATGGAAAAGTGTGCACTCGAAAATGCCATTTCCGACAATGTAGGGACTCCAAATTTCAAAAATTTTCCGCTCGGCGCCAACCATGATGGCGCCTCGAGAAAATCGGACCAATTATAAGTTCTCTTGTGCCCATGCTTACATGCTATAGATAGAAATTCGAAACTTTAATGGACATTTTTCATTTGCACCCATGAATCAGCGTTCCCGATTTTCAGGTGGTTGTTATATTACACTTGTCTTAGAAGTCCTTATTTTAATGCCTGACAAAACTGGAAAATATTTGAAATATGTTTAAGTGTGCAATACCATTGGCCAAAAAAAATCTCGAGTGTGCACTTGCCGTACTCTGCAGTCTGGACTTTGGCGAGAGAATATGATGTTGACATTGAGAAGATATCCAATTTTGTCATGCTAATAATAAACAAGTAATCATGCGATGTTGCTCGTACAATTAGGGATTAATAGTACTCGTGATGTTTCCAAACATCACTCGTACTATTAATCCCTAATTGTACTCGCCAACGCATGATTACCTATACAAAACAGTTGTTCAGTTATATCGGCCATCCAATATCACCGACGGAAAATTTGTGTCGGCCAATCACATTTTACAAAATTTTCTTTCTGCGGAAAATTTCCGGAATTATTAATAAGAATGGAAATTAAGCTAAAATAGCAGATAGCCAAAAGACAAAAGTCGATTGTGCGACATTTTGTAGTATACCATTTTGCGAATATCGACACTGATTTGTCATTGATACTTCGATTGATACTATTATAAAGACCTATTAAATCAAAACTAATTGGGGATATCTAGAACTCTGTTTGCGAGGAAAAAACGTATACTATAACGTTCCCTAGGTAATATAAATCACTTACTGTTACAAAGCGATTCCTGTTTCGTTGTGTGAATCCACACGAGGAGAAATAAAGCGCCGAGAAAGCGGATCTTCTTCGTCCTGTCGCTCGCCATTCTTCGCGCGTATGCCATGTGGAGTTATTAAAATAGTTAAATTTATTAATATTTATTATTTGGCTTTTCAAAATTCTCTATTCTGATTGGTTGACAAGCGGTAAAAACCCATATCCGGACCGTGGTCCGTATTTTCCATTATTTTCCGTATCTGGACCGGTGTCCCGGATGTCGTTTATCTGGCGGGAAATTTTTGCTTTGCAAACCGAAAAAAATTTTGCTTTTTATATAAACTTCCAATTGTCCTTTACAGATAAAAATTTCAAACAACCAATTAAATTGTTTTTGATTGAGTATGCATGCCTACCGTATATTGTTACCCAGTGAAACTGACTAAAAAACCTCGGTCTGATTTTTCACAGTACAGACCCAACACCTCACGCTCGGTCAATAAGCCGTTAATACAGGCATGTACAGGCATATCAATGCCCAAGTCGCTTTGCCAGCGCTGGCGGAGCGGGCTTTGAAAATCTGTTTACGGCTTTACGCGGGTGTGACGGGCGTCAAAAAGTGCAGTGCGCAGATACAAACATGCATTGGAACACGCACGCAGAAGGTATTTCAGTATAAAACTCGAATTCAGTTCTGATAAAGTAAATAAAGTGATACTAGTTCTAGAGATGAGTAGACTACGACATAGTCTGTGTAATCACGGTTAGTGATAAACACAGTCACAGACCGATAGTCTTAGCCCCTCATTTCCGCCCACGAGCGTCTGTGACCACGTGTGACGCAGAGCCAGAAGCTACAGCTGGCTCAACAAGATAATTTCGTAATCAAATATAAAATGGGGAAGTACTTTAGGCCCAGTGGCGTCCCATCGCTATTATTAAGGAAAATCGCTACCCATCGCTACTGAAAGCATGGACCATGGACATGGTTGTAAATAGTAAATTAACGTATATCATAGTATATATATTTTCACATATGCATGTGTATTTTTCTTATGATTAAGAAAGGCCCAGCTCATCTGAAAATATTGCTTCACTACTGGGGCAAGCACCTTGCCTACTGGCGTAAATGCCCCAGTAGTTATATAATTAAAGAATGCCCTGGCTGAAGTTTATGTAAATCAGGACAAATCTTTATGCGATTTAAAACATTGAATAAACATTCATTTCTTTATATAAATAAAGTTTATCATCATCATCAGTCCGTTTAGTAAAATTTGCGTTCTCCGCACCACGCTAGATTTACGAACACTGAATTAATTATGTACGTAAATGAGGTAAATCAGTTCCCCATTCTCGTTCCTTTCCGGTGAGAACTTTCTGCTCAATCGTCGGTAATAGATATCACAGGAGGCCCAGGCTCGATTTGCCCGCGCCCGCCTGTGCCTTCCTTATAACGTGGGAAGGAAGGAGACATTGAGACCAAAATAGCCCAGACTTGGCATATGTCACACGAAACTATCCTCGATTTTTCGCTTTTAATGCATTTCTTTCACGATTAATCGATATCCCCTGCAAGAATGATACCGTATAACTCTCAAAACAACGATGCTTTAATCAAAGAGCTTAAATTCACTCTGAAATCCGTGAGGCAATAACAAAATTCGGCCAAAATATATCCGCGTGCCGCGTTTGCTGTGCAAAAAGCGGAAGTCGTTGAACAACTCAAAATACACTCAACCCTGATTGGACAACGAATATCAACAAACATTTCAAATTTTGTTAACAAACACAATGTGAAATACAATTTATTATACATATTAACGTACTACAGTTATATTTACGTGCAGTAATATTTACACTTTATTATAACGTTTGTGAATAGTTTTGTTTGTATGATTGAAATTATTACAGTACTGTTAAAAAAATTTGAAATGTTTGTTGATATTCGTTGTCCAATCAGGGTTGAGTGTATTTTGAGTTGTTCAACGACTTCCGCTTTTTGCACAGCAAACGCGGCACGCGGATATATTTTGGCCGAATTTTGTTATTCTCTCACGGATTTCAGAGCGAATTTAAGCTCTTTGATTAAAGCATCGTTGTTTTGAGAGTTATACGGTATCATTCTTGCAGGGGATATCGATTAATCGTGAAAGAAATGCATTAAATTAAGAGGATAGTTTCGTGTGACATATGCCAAGTCTGGGCTATTTTGGTCTCAATGTCTCCTTCCTTCCCACGTTATAAGGAAGGCACAGGCGGGCGCGGGCAAATCGAGCCTGGGCCTCTTGTGTAGATACATCAGACATCAGTACATTAAAAATCAATATATAAAATATAGGTGTTTGAGATATAGCCACTGCTAACCACTGTAAACTACTAGTTATACCAAAATGTTGAATTTTGTGAGAGCTAATCAATTTATTTTCAATCGAACAACAATGTGTCCCCCTGATGTGGAAACTCGCCAATGTGAACCCTATACCCAAAGAATCTCCTTTGACAGAGTGTAATCAGTTGAGGCCTATATCGCTCACAAACATCATTATGAGATTATTTGAAAGGGTAGTTTATAAACAGGAGATTGCGTCTGCATTCAAATCCGTGATCGGACGAGATCAATTTGCTTATAAAGAGGGAACAAATACTACCGATGCTCTGATTATGTGTTTGCATCATTGGCTCAAGTGGCTGGATGAAGGTGCAGACTCTGTTAGGGTAACATCATTTGACTATAAGAAAGCGTTTGACTGACTCGGTATCCCATAACATTATTTGTGAAAAATTGAAAACACTCGAAATTAATCCGTATACTATAAACTGGATTATTAGTTTTCTGGCCAACAGAAAACAAAGAGTTGTTGTTGATGGCATAGAAACTGTTTATGTTGATATCAACAAAGGCGTACCGCAGGGTACGGTTTTGGGTCCCTTTCTATTTTCGTTGATGGTTAATGATATAAAACCCATGGATACGCAAAATAACCTGTTGGTTAAATTTGCTGACGATATAACGACAAGTGCTCCAGTAAAATCAGGATCGGATTCTGCTGAAGCTGAGGTGGAAAGCATTCAGAATTGGTCGGAAGCAAATCAAATGACATTAAATCTTTCTAAAACGTGGGAAATGGTTGTGCACTGTGGGTCCATGAAACCGTTACCGGCACCGATTGTAGGCATTGAACGAAAGAGCTGGTTGAAATTATTAGGTGTCACATTTCAGGAAAATCCATGTTGCTGGGATCTTCATATCGATGATCTTCTGACGAAGGCCAGCGGGCGTATGTACATATTGAGAGTGTGTAGATGCTATGGTTACTCTGCAGATCAGCTAAGCAAATTATTCGATTCGCTAGTCATGTCACTCTTTTACTATTGCATTGAAGTGTGGGGCTCTGCACTCCAAAAGAAATATTTGGATCGTATAGACAAGTTTTTCCGGCGGGCTTATCGTTATGGATATACGACAAAGAGTATTAAGATATCTGAAGTGATCGAGGAGAGAGACAGAAAATTATTCAGCAAAATCGTATCGAATCCAAAACATGCCCTACATGAATTGCTTCCTGTGTGTAAACAAAGGATCTTAAGACAAAGGGAACATAACTTTATTTTACCTCAAATTAAAACGGAGCGATTTAAACGATCCTTTATAAATAGATGTCTTTTTAACTATTTTTAACTTTTATATAATTAATTAGGATAGATCAATTTTTTTAACTGTAACAAATAGGAATTTGACATTTGTAAAGTTGCACGTCTGTTGTGACTCCAGACAATAAAGACTTTAATAATAATAGTAATAAAATAATTTCAATTGTAAATTTTATACATTTATTAAGAGCCAACTAGGAGCAGTTGTGAAAAATGCAACTATAGCTATATAGGCCCTCTGGCAGGAATCGAACCTGTGGTCCTGCGATTCTGGTGAGCTACAGAGGCCAGTTGTCGAGCTCTAACCACAAGTTCATGCATATATAGTAAGGTGATTCCAATTAAGGTGTATGGGTAAATAGAACAATTCTTAGTATTATCACGAAGTAAAGATACGAAGATCTTACCTGTTCGTCTCCTAGCAACCGAAAATGGTGTGGATCGCTGATAAAGGCTGTCGGACAATCCGATCTGAAAAATAATATTCACATTTTAAATCAACTTTACCTGAAAGCGATCAACACCATAAAATGCACAAAATTATATAAATAAACTGGAAGGCTAACTGCTATGATGAAGGCCTATGATTTGCTGAAGCCAAAATAGTTTTTCTGAGTTACGAGCAGAAATACTTGATCCCAAACACTGGCCAATATATCAAACTGAAATATAGCTATTGAAAATTGCTATTCGGTGTGGAAATTTCAAGACTTCAGCGAAAAGAAAAATATTTAAAAATACAAAAACAACTGCCATTCGGCCAAAAAATGGCAAATTATCGTTAATTATATTTTTGTAGTTTTTCAATATTTCCCCTTTTAGCTAAAGTCAACCAGTTTTCATATACAGCACAATGTTCAGTGTTTAGTATTTCCGCTCATAACTCAGAAAAACTAAAATGCACTGGCTTCAATCTCCCCCCCCCCCCTCACGAGTTAGCCTTGCAGTTTACTTACAGTTCAGTGGACAGAACCAGTTTAAAGTTGCTGAGAGTTCACAGTCAAACGCGAGAGTTGCAATTCTCGTCGTCGTTTCACCACGGGGCTTTAGGCCTTGTTGTTGATCACGTGAAGCCTCTGGCACGGAGGGATTTGCCATACTACCGAAGTAAATCAACATACTGTTACTGTACCATCCCCAGTGCTCATGTAGTCAATACTGAATCATTAGACTACCTGAATTTCCAGGACAGGCGATGGTATATCCTCTGTGCTCGGTCTGAACAAAACGTCTGGCATCCAGATTTGTCAGGCAATACTCGCGGAAACATTCCACACAAATAGTGTGCTTGCTTTCACAGGGAAACACCAGTACCACTTCTCTAAATAACAAAAGATATATGAACTGATAGAAACCATTTCACTGAAAGTCATTTCTCTGGCTACTCCGGGTTTCCTCTGACATCATAAACACACACGTAAAAATCTCACAGCTTGTCAACAAGATGTGTCCGCACGGCTGCTTGTTCCCAGTTGTTGACAAGTATGGAACAAGTTGTTTTCATCTTGTAACAAGGTTGATGAGGCCAACAGACTCGCAACTATAGCTGTTCCAACAAGTCTGATATTGTCTGCACGTAACAAGTTGATGACAACAAGCTCGTAGCATGCCTGTATATTTAGTTTTTTTGCAGTTAGCCAAAAAACATTTTCAGTTAGCTCGCTTCGCTTGAAACTTGCAAATTGAGATAGGGGACCAGGAACCGAAGAAATTTTTTTGTGTTATGTACTTTTGTTTCATATTGTCAAAATTTAGTGTCCACTAATTTGCTCAAACCCAATCGGTCGAACATTTTCATATATCTAGCCGAAAACGGAGTTATGGCTTTTGAAAACGGAGTTCTGGCAGTTAAAAACGGAGCTCTGGCATTTGCCTAGCGGTCCAGCAAGAGTCTTCTCTTATATTGATTCAGTGTTACTACAGGAAGAAACCTAAACTGCACTAAACTATATTTATATTTATATTGCATGGATAGCTCTATCAGTTCTAAATCAGTATGATGAATGCGTCAGTGTTATAACAGGCACTCGCCTGCGGCTCGTGTTTGTACATCTTATATAACACTGCCGTTCACGCGGTATTTTTTAAAAAACAAATTTCCATGAGATTGCATATACTTATAAAATATGAAATAGTTTCAAACACATCAAACACAGAAGTAAATGTGTACTTTACTTGTATATGTCATTTCTACTCACAGTAATTTTAATTTAAATGTCATACTTAAACGCAACGGCGTTATTTTTATGTTTAATTCTTGAGAAGAAGTCGCTCGAGGATGGAATCTTATAATTTTATCAATTTCATATTCATATTAGCTGTGAACATATTCTTCTTTTTCTCAGCAGGAATATGTTTAAATTCCTTGGTCATTGTCAGTTTCTGGAGGTCTGTACAACTTCGAAAGAAATTATGTTATTTCATGATAATGGTTTTGTCCTGTTGTGATTGCTTACGGTTTTAACTAATAGTCCATTGATAGCCCTCATCTCGATGTCATGGTTGACGGAAAAGTTGGATGGAAATACTAGATGGCCATATATTTCCTTAAATTCGACAAATACTGTCCTTGGTTTTTCATTATTCGCTCTTTTGGTGATGAATTTCGATCGATATTTGGCGACATCTTATCCTATCTTTCATCGAACATCAGTAACGAAGGGAAGACATTTAACTCCTCTTGCAATACTGATCATCGTCGAAATAACTTTGAAAGTGATGTCTGTAAACGACTTTGTTATTTGCGACGGAGTACATACTATAATTATTTTTATTCTTGTCATTGCTGCGATGTTATTTATCAACTACAAACCGTTTCTAATCGTCAGGAAAAGTCGTAGAAACAAAAGAATATCGCCCGAGATGAAAAAGGCGTTTTCTTTGAAAAACATATCGAGTTGTTTGCCGGTAGTGAGGTAGTCGCTTGTGGTGTGGTGTTATCCATTCCATGGTGCGTCTACATTGGATTAAGAATAAACTCGCCAGAGACATCATATACTTTGGATAATGCAGACTTTGCAGGGCTCTGGGCTATAACCATATCTTTGATGAATTGTACATTTAACTGTTTAATTTTTTACTAGAAAAACAAGGTGTTACATAGCGAAGGATTGAAAGTTCTTGTAGCTACCATTAGATATTAACAATATTACATAATTAAGAAAACTATTAAGCGGGGTTGGGGCGTGTTTTTTGGGATTGATATTTTGCTCTTGACTGCGAGCGAAGACGAATTTGAACTGTGAGTTATTGCGAGCGAAAGATTGATTGTTTAAGATGCATGTGAATTAGTTTGATACAGTCGGTAAGGACTTTCTTTGTTACTTTAATATTATGTTATGTATAAGATTTTCTTAGCAATTTTTTGTTTATATCTGTATTTATTAAAGAAAACCTATTCCTATTGCTATGCTATTCGTATAAAGATTTAATATTGAATTATTGTCGAAGAAATTTATTGCGTATCACTGAATTGAGACGGGAGAGAAAGGAGTTGAGTTATACGTATCAAATCTTTGATTTAGAGCGAATTTGAATTAAAGCTAACGCGGGTTAGCTACAGTTTTCGACTACACGCTTTGGAGCGACATTTATTGAACAATATATGAATATATTCGTGTTTGTGTTGTGATTGTCGCGTATAGCTGTAAACAATTGAATCTGAGAACAATATTTTGCGTTGATATTGAGGCAGTGTTTGCTAAAGATGTCTGACAAGGAAGTTAATATGGAATCTCACAGTGATGAAATGTGAGAACCGCGTACAAGAGTTCCTAGACCTAACGATCAGGCGAGTGATTTGGGATATAAATCTGAGAAAATATAACAACTAGCGAAAAGTCGTGCGGGTTATATTAGCGTAATTACGAAAGTTTATAAAGAAATTTCCGATATGATTGCTTACAATAAGTGTAATGTGGGGGACATTTCGTTGAAATTGAATAAGTTTGACCAAGCTTGGTGCGAATTTGTCGGGGTACATGAGAAATATCTCGTTTTAATAGAGCATGAGACTGAGAAAGAAAGTGCTTGTGTTAGCTACGAAGAGCAAAGAAAACGCAAATTGAATCTCGATGCCATGGTAACAGAATGGCGTCAGAAGGCGAAAATAGAATTGCATGATGAAACCGGAAGTAGAAGCGCTAAATCTAAACATTCCAAGAGCATGAGAAGCGAGGCCTCCAGTTCGAAGGCATCGTCGATTGTAAGAAAAAGGGAAGAAATGGTGCTAGCGCGTATGAAGGTAGAGCAGTTGAAGATTCGGCAACAATTTGAGATCCAGGAACAGGAAGTTAGGAGGAAAAGGGAAGTAGCAGAAGCAGAAATGGAAGCTAATATGGCGGTGGTCTCGTATGAAATATTCCAGGAAAACGAGGGTAGTATCTCAGAGAGTAAGGAGCCAGGAAAATACATTTCACCGTATGATGTACAGGACACTAATAAGCCCATTGAGCTAGTTTTAATGAAGGAGAAAGAGAGTAAACAAAGTTACAAAAGCGAAAGACAATCATTCCAGCACAAGGGATTTAGAAATGCGAGCGAAATACATGAATCGAACAGTAGAAAACCCCTAGTTCAAGAAGGACAATCGCAACCGTCCTTACAATATCAAGGGTTGCCAATCTTTGACCACAATTCTGCTTCTGAACTTAGAGAAACAGGAACTTTACCGTTTGGCTTACCAGCTGCGAGATCCCAGGAACTATTACCAAGTTTAGCAGCGAGGGCACCAGTTGCAAATGGAAGCGAGAATAGGGAGAATCCTGACACTTTATTACAGTGTGTGAGCCAACCAACAACGAATGGAGGCTTGCCTCACCCCTATCCATCACCCTTGGCGGCGACCGCAGGCTGACATTACCCGCATCAAATTAATTTGAACGACTCAAACACCCCTACCCATCAACAAGGATACGCACTACCCACTGAAAATAATCAACAAGTCGGTGATTATACTGGAAATAACCGAATATCTCCTACGGATGAAATTGCACGAGCTCTTCGTCAAGTTGTGAATATGCCCAAGATTGAATATCTGCATTTTAATGATGATCCGTTAAAGTTTGGAACATTCATGCACAATTTCGAAAATTATTTAGAAAGAGATGATCCAGATGACTCAAGAAAATTACAGCTGTTGATACAGCACTGCACTGGAAAGGCGAGGGAGGCTATCGAGAGCTGTGTAAACCTAGCAGCTAGTGATGGGTACCGGGTAGCAAAGGAGACCCTTCATGAGCATTTTTGGAAGCCTCATGTTATCGCCATGGCTCATATCAAGAACTAGTGGACTTACCTAGCCTTAAGTCTGGAGATGGTCAGTCATTGTTGGAATTCTCGAGACATCTAAATACGGCCGAAAGGACCCTAAAGGGAATGGGTGCGTCGTATACATCAGATTTAAATCATATGAATACGTTGAGAGAGCTAGCGAAGGAACTACCCATGCATCTCAGAGCTAGGTGGACTGAAAAGGCTGGGAGTATAATCGAAGAAGGTAGAAAACCAGAGTTTGGAGACTTTCAGAAGTTTGTCCAGCAAAGAGCGAAGTTGGTAAACAATGAATTTGGAACGGACATGGCGGTTAGTACAAGAACAAAAGCTAATAGAAGCGAGGGGACCTGGAAACGAAGAGAAGAAAACAATAAAATAATGGAATATCGTCATTTGCAGCTGGATCGAATGGTGACCAAGTGAATAGAGGTAGACAACCATTGAGTTGCGAAGCTTGTTCTGGGCCG
Organism: Paramuricea clavata; assembly: GCA_902702795.2. NCBI lineage: Eukaryota > Metazoa > Cnidaria > Anthozoa > Malacalcyonacea > Plexauridae > Paramuricea > Paramuricea clavata. The sequence goes on along the minus strand of CACRXK020002004.1, from coordinate 20,308 downwards.
CATCGTGTATGGAGATGTGATACGTTCAAGAAAATGGAACTGAATGAAAGGCAAAAAATAGTTCTGCAAAGGGGACTGTGCAATAAATGTTTAGGGACATATAGCCAAGAACTGTCCCAAGACCAATTTTAAGTGCAGAATTGCTGAATGTGGTGCTAAGCATCACACACTGTTGCATCATACGAAGGGTGCAGTGACGGAGCGAGATAAAATGAAACAGAAGGAGATGAAATCAGGAACTAAGAACGAAGATGGGGCCGGAGACAATGTTCAACAAGTAAACGGAGAACCTAATGGCTCAGTTGCAGCAACGAGGGCTGGGGGAGAAGAGAGTATGCCTCGGGGCCATTCCAGTGCGTGTTCGGGGTCACAATAGTACTCATGAGGTGGAAACGTACGCATTGTTAGACAACGGATCAGAGGTGACTTTGTGTCATGAGCGATTAATGGCAACCCTAGGGCTGGACGGTGACAAATTGAAATTTACCTTAACTGGAATAAATGAAACAACTGAGGTGGAAGGCAAAAGCATAAATATTGTTGTTGAGTCGCTTGATGGTAGTACTGCTGTTGAGTTATCGAAAGTGAAAACGGTGAAACAAATGCCAGTGTCAAAGGGCTGCATACCGAAGAAGATTGATTTGGAAAGATGGCCTCATCTAAAGGATATTGAAATCCCTGAGTTAGTTGACGGGGAAGTATTGCTGTTGATTGGTTTAAAAGAGAGACCACGTTTATTCTTACCTTTGGAAGTTCGAGAAGGCGGTGACGAAGGACCAATTGCCATTCGATATAGCTTGGGATGGACAGTGATGGGTCCTGTTGGTGGAGCTAAAGAAACGCGCGATTGTCTTGTGAATTTTGCAAGAACGAAGAATGTCAATAATGGTCTCGGAATGAACAATGACTTTGGCACCAAGGAAAATCTTTCGGGCAATGTCACCATTAAAGGATATAGATAAAGGAGAAGATGTATATAATGAAATTGGGCTAGAAAACTGCATGTTTGTTGATCAAAGAGTAACAAATGAAGATGATCTGCTAAGGCGCCAGCTAGAGCGTCTTTGGAACACGGACTTTAACGTGTCTACAGTACGAAGTAACGAATCAAATCTATCGGTTGAAGATAAGAGAGCCGTAGAAATAATGGAGCAAACGTTGAAAAGGAAGGATGGTCATTTCCAAGTAGCACTTCCGTGGCGAAAGAAACCCGTGGTGATCCCAAATAATAGGCCAATGGCTGAGAAACGTCTTCATTCGTTAAAACGTCGATTGCAGAAGAATAGCGAGTTATTCGTCAAGTATAAGGACGCTATGCAAGATTATATTGATAAGAGACACGCCGAAAAGGTACCAGAAGAAGAGCTGGAAGTAAACAATGGCAAAGTATGGTACTCACCTCACCAACCAGTCACGCATCGCCTGAAACCAGAGAAAGTAAGGGTTGTATTTGACTGCGCTGCAAAGTATAAAGACCAATCCCTGTATATGCAGTTATTACAAGGTCCTGACTTAACAAATAATCAGGTTGGCGTCGTGATACGTTTCCGAGAAGGTTCCATTGCTCTAGTCGCGGACATTGAGTCCATGTTTTACCAGGTGTTCGTGGATCCTGACGATTGCAACGTATTCCGATTCCTTTGGTGGGAAAACAGCGATTTGAATGAAGAGCCGACCGAGTATCGTATGGTGAAGCATGTCTTCGGGGCAACATCGTGCCCAGCTGTGCGAATTTCTGCTTGAAGAAAACAGCTTCGATCTAGCTTTGGAGGAGAGTTTAACAAAGAAGTGTCGGAGACGATCGATAGAAACATGTATGTCGACGACTTAATGACATCTGTGAACGGTGGAGAAAGAGCAATTGTTCTCGCTAAGCAACTACGAGAGCTATTGCAGAAGGGAGACTTTAGATTAACCAAGTGGCTAAGTAACAATCGCGAAGTCTTAGCGACAATACCAGAGTACGAGCGAGAGAAGTCTGTAGTTAACTTGGACATAGAGGATTTACCAACAGAGTCGGCTCTTGGGCTGAAATGGAACGTTGAAGAAGATGCGTTCGTTTGGGAGCTTGCCAGCGAAGCTTTAGTTCGGGCACAACGAAAGGCGTTGACTAGACGTGGGGTCTTAGCTGTAGTGTCATCTCTTTTTGATCCACTTGGTATGATAGCACCGTATGTTATGAAAGCAAGGCTTTTGCTCCAAGAATTATGTCGCAGAAAACTAGAATGGGATGAAGAAATTAATGAATCTGGAAAGAAACAGTGATTACTTTAGTTAAGCGACTTATTGAAATTAAAGGAGGTGAAAATAGGACAGTGTTTCAAGCCCGATGGCTTCGGTGAAATCCAGACTGCGGAACTGCATCTCTTTTCCGACGGATCCCGAGACGGGTATGGAGCAGTGGCTTATCTTAGGCTGGTCGACGATAGAGATCGCATTCATTGTTCCTTTGTTCTTGGAAGAGCTCGAGTAGCACCCGTTCGCGAAATTACAATTCCGCGTTTAGAATTATCCGCGGCTGTTGTGTCCGTTCAGCTTCGAGAGACGATACAAAGAGAGTTGAACATAAGACTTGATCGTGTGATGTTTTGGTCTGACTCTATGTCAGTGCTGAAGTGCATAAGAAACGAAACGAAGCGCTTCCATACATTCGAGTCCAATCGCCTTACTATCATTCATAACGGATCAAACGTCTCAGAGTACGAAATATGTTAAAAGTGAAGAGAATCCCGCGGATGATGCTTCTAGAGGGCTGAAGTTGGATGCGTTGCTGCAAGGGAAAAGGTGGTTAAAGGGTCCGGCGTTTCTATGGAAGAGCGAAAGTGAATGGCCCGCTAGTGTTGAAGTACCAAATTTAAGCGACGACGATCCTGAAGTGAGACATGGTGCAACTGTTTACACCACCGCAACTAGTAAAAGAATCCTGGAGTCTTTAGTTCAAAGATACTCGACTTGGTGGGGATTGGTGAGAGCATTCGCATGGCTATCGAGATTTAAAGATTATTTGAGGATGAAGGTTTCCAATAAAACAGTGAGTTTCGAGTGGCAGGAAAGACGGAATTGAAAGTTGGGAATTTGAAAGTTGACGAGCTGAAGACAGCTGAGCGAAATGTTGTTCGTTACGTACAACACGCGTCATTCCCTGAGATCATCACCGCGCTGCAAGAAGGAGGATCCAAAGTGGGTATAGCGCATATCAAGCAAAATCTGCAAAACATTGGGAGCTCTCTATACCAGCTCAACCCAACGTTACAAGACGGATTGATAATTGTAGGAGGACGGCTTGAGTTCGTGAACATCAGTGAAGAAGCAATGCATCCAATGGTTCTAACAAACAAGCACGATGTGACTGACCTGATAATAAGACATTATCACGCAGTAGCTGGACACATGGGACAAGAATCTGTTCTAGCAGGTCTTAGAGAGAAATTTTGGGTCTTGAAGGGGAGAGCAGCTGCGAGATGCGTTATACGTTCCTGTGTGGATTGCCAAAAGAGGAAGAAGCCGACATGTGAACAGTTTATGGCAGACTTACCACGTGATAGAGTGACAGCTTATGAACCACCGTTTACGTCGGTTGGCGTCGATTATTTCGGTCCAATTGAAGTAAAACAGGGAAGATGTCATGTTAAACGTTATGGTTGCATATTTACGTACTTGAACACTCGTGCGCTGCATATCGAGATTGCACATTCTCTCAACACGGACTCGATGCTTAACGCGTTGAGAAGATTTGTAAGTTTAAGGGGATGTCCACGAGAGATCCGTAGTGATAATGGTACCAACTTCAAGAAAGCTGACAAAGAATTCTCATACATCATTAGATATTCATAGCATTTCGGCCAATGACATGGTTTAATTTACATCACGTGTATCTATCTGGATACCCCGTCTAGACCAGGACTTTAATTACTTCAAGTGAGAAGGGCTTTGAACAATAGGGAAATTGAGGGGTAAACAAAAGATTATGCAAATATATTTAATTGCTATGTTTAGAATTATTTCTAAATACAGTAAGTTGTATTTAGAAATTTATTCTAACTACACTTTATAGCTAACACTTTTCCTGAACGTTTGAAAACTACATAAATATAGGAAAACCAACTTTTTACCAACTATCATAATAAACAGCGCTTTAAATACTATAATACAGCAACTTACCAGTAATGTTTACCGTCTATAAAATATATATTCACTTCGGCTCTTTCATTTTCCACCAGATAGCGCCTTATCGCACACACAATCTGATATATCGTTTTTCGGATCCCCAACCTTGTCAGCCGAGCGACAATACTGTGCACAATACTGTGCTCAACACTTTCTGGTTCTCGAAACCGCTTTTAATTTCTTATATTATAAGAAGATACTATGCTCTTTTGCCAACAAAATTCATCTATTCACGACGAAAGCGAACTGAATGCTTCGTTGTACTTCATGCAAACTTTCAAGCGAATGTAATCGTTAATGCCCACGCTCACTTTTTTGAATATCTAATAATTTCATGCCTCATTGCTATGAAAGTCTAATGATGTGTGAGAAGCAATTTCAAATCCTCGTTAATGTTTTAAACTTGGCTTCCAAATCCCAAGTGCCATGAACAATGGCTCGACTGCGCCTCGCCATTGTTCATGGCACTTGTATTTAGAAACCACGTCTAAAACACTAACTCGGATTTGAAATATTACTTAAAAGCCAGCATAGACGAATGGAACCACTCAAACATCGAGAATTTCTGTACACAAAGAGGAATTAATTGGGTATTTAATCCCCCAGGAGCAAGCCACATGGGAGGAACCTGGGAAAGGATGATCAGGTCTTTGCGTCAGATCTTAAGAGCGTTGTTGAAGGAGCAAATTGTTTGTGACGAGGTGCTTTCCACAATCATTGCCGAAGTTGCGAATATACTCAACAAGAAACAGTGACGACCCAAGAGATTCGGACCCCCCTGACACCAAATCACCTTCTACATCTACATCTACGACCTTGTCCGTCCTTACCACCCGGCGTGTTTGGGAACGATGACAAGAATACGCGGCGTCAGTGGAGACAGGCACAATTTCTAACCAATATGTTTTGGAAAGGATGGATCAAGGAATACCTTCCGTCGTTACAAAGGCGACAAAAATGGAACGAACTTCGGGATAATTTAAAGATCGGTTACGTCGTACTTTTGGCCGATGAGAATTATCCGAGAGGGCAATGGCCGTTAGCTCGAGTGGTAGAAGTGATGAAAGGAAATGATGGAATGGTTCGTAGTGCCAAGATAAAGACGTGTTCGACAGTAGTGACCCGTGCGAAACGGAAGCGTCGGGGAGAAGTGAAGACAACAACTGCTATGTTGGAACGCCCGATCACGAAGCTGTGTCGTCTGGAGATGGACAACATTTGAACTAGCAGGGAAGTAAACTATTATCATAACGGTAGCTATTTAAGTTGTGTAGTAAATGAATCTTAACATTCATTTATAGGGGCCGGTGTAGGTACCATTAGATATTAACAATATTACATAATTAAGAAAACTTTTAAGCGGGGTTGGGGGCGTGTTTTTTGGGATTGATATTTTGCTCTTGACTGCGAGCGAAGACGAATTTGAACTGTGACTTATTGCGAGCGAAAGATTGATTGTTAAAGATGTGAATTAGTTTGATACAGTCGGTAAGGACTTTCTTTGTTACTTTAATATTATGTTATGTATAAGATTTTCTTAGTAATTTCTTGTTTATATCTGTATTTATTATAGAAAACCTATTCCTATTCCTATTGCTATACTATTCGTATAAAGATTTAATATAGAATTATTGTGGAAGAAATTTATTGCGTATCACTGAATTGAGACGGGAGAGAAAGGAGTTGAGTTATATCCTGGTTATACGTTTCAAATCTATGATTTAGAGCGAATTTTGAATTAAAGCTAACGCGGGTTAGCTACAGTTCTGAAAAGCATGAAAATATGTCTACGGGTTGAATCCTAGCTCCACTATAATAACCCTTCTTCAAAAAAAAACTTTAAGGCTAGAAGGAAACTCACTAACAATATCTTGGTCATAGTAAATGTGAACACAACCAAATATACACTTATATTGTTCTATATATTATTGTGAATACGCATATCATAATCACTATAACAAAGACAGTAGCTGTAACTGGGGTATATAGGGGCTTCGGTGGCCAAGTGGTTATAGCGCACTTGCCTTTCACCTCTGAGGCTGCAGGTTCGAGTCTCACTAAGTACCTTCTCAGTGCGACTCGAACCCAGTCCCCATGTGAAAAGAGTAAAAGTCAACGCTCTGCCGAAAGCCGTGGGTTTTTCCCGGGTACTCCGGTTTCCTCCCACAGGGAAAGTTGACAGGGTGGGTTAGGTAAAAAAGGGCCCACAGTAATTGGCATATGCTGTTGTGGTGACCCTGCCCTAGTTGGCAAAGCTAAATAAATAAATAAATAAATAAATAAATAAATATAAGACCCTGTTATGCTTGTAATTTCATCCATTCCTGAAGATAACAAAAATATAGTCAAATAAAACGTAGAAAAATAAAAATGCTTTCGTTTCTTTAAATTATTTCATTACAAACAGGGTGTATAAAAAATTTGCCATGTTCTTGTGCGTTAAGTATTGGGTATGTATAGATTTAATTTTCCCATCCTAATAAAGATTAGGCCTTTAACTATCGAATGAGATTTCTTTCTATCATTGCTTTAAAAACTGAACTAACATGACATCGCCATCACGGAGCATTGCCATTGGTCGAAACATTTATTTAGAAAGTATTATATTGTATAATTACTTTCTTATTGTGAGTTGGTTTAGAATAATATAGAGACATATAGATTTTAATGTAAAAATCGAAAGAGAGACGCGAGCTGGTATTTCTTTTTATTTCGTAATTAACAACTTGATCAAAAGTGCTTTTCGCTTGGGCCACATGTACTTTCAAAACAAACTTTCATTTACATGTCTCACCATCGCACCTGTTCTCAAGTTGTTTTCGAAAAGGCAAAACTGCAATTGCAAACCAATAATATATGTTGAACGAAAACTATAGATAATCATGCACTTTACACAACTTTAAAATATCACATTTTTATACACTACGGCTAGCAAAAAAACAAATTACTAAAATTAAAAAAATAAATTATAAAAATGAATAAAGCTTTTAGCATTGCATGTTTGAAATTCATACAATAAATTATTGTTGTTTATGTATATATTAATTATATATTCATATTAGTTATTACGCAGGTTTATCGAGATCATTTAAGCCGTGGAGATCACAGGTATAGCTCATTGCTTGCAGAACTTCAAGTTCACAACGTCCTCACCCACCCACTCCTTTTTTGGGAGGGCATTGCTTGTCCGCACTGGTTTTCGTGGGGGGGAGTGCTGCTGGTGCTAACCCGCTTGCTGGGAGTGTCTGCCCGCTTATTTTGGCTTCTATGGGTTGCTTTACATTCTATGCTTTCATTTATTGCCAACCAGCGGAGGTGTGGGTAGTATCAGCGTTTCCTGGTCGTTGCTGACCAGAGGTGCCTGTATCGTTAATTGGAGTACTGTAATGTATTGTTTTAACCGACAATCAATGCGCACCCCTGGGTAGCTTATTGTGTTCAGTCACTTTTCTTTGTTCTCTTAGTCTACGTAATAATTGCGTTTTATGTTGTTATACGTCTCGTGTTTTGGGGGCTGCGCTGTCGATTACGAAAATTGTTGTCCTGTTGGATATTTTTTCGTTGTGCTTACTTGCCGCGCACGCTCGCGGGCATACCTCCAGCTATTCTGGATGATTATTCCCCTTGTTATTCAAATTGGTTTTAACACTAATCTGCATGCTTTTTTGTAGTCATGTACTGCGTTGCAGAGCTTTTCATTCTTTTCAGCTATGATATTGTTATCTTTGCTTTGTCAGGGAGTATTATTTATTGTTTGGTGTTGTATGTTCCGTCACTTGGGTAAGTATTTGTGTGTTTTTTCTTCGTGTTTTGTATTCCGGTTTCCACTTTGTGTGAACATAGTTCTGTCTTTGGAGAGGTGAATTGTCGGCATCATTGGGATTTGCCAAGCCGTGATAGTCTTTGGTCGGTAGCTTCAGTACCTACTTGACAGCCAAATTGACTTCAGTTCGTGGTTACAGCCTTGCTAAACGTAGCGTGCATCCTCTCCAACAGAGCTACACCCTCCAAAGAACTGTCGTGCTTAGATCATGTGCTATTACTCTATATGCTCTTGCTATTCGTTCACTGAGTGATCGCATGTTAATAATACAAAAATTTCGATTGTAAATTTTATACATTTATTAAGAGCCAACCAGGAGCAGTTGTGAAAAATGCAACTATATATAGACCCTCTGGCAGGAATCAAACCTTTGTCCCTGCGATTCCGGTGCAGCGCTCTAACCAACTGAGCGAGCTACAGAGACAACCTGGCATTGGAATTCGTCGAAACATTTATTTAGAAACTGTTAGAAAGTACCATATTTTATAATTACTTTCTTATTGTGAGTTAGTTTTGAATAACATACAGACATGTATTAGTCTTGTTGGAACAACTTGTTGCAAATCTGTTACTATCATCAACCTTGTAACAAGGTGATAACAACTTGTTCCAGACTTGTGACTTGTTGTGTCATAACAACTGGAAACAAGCGACTGTGTGCAAACTTATATTACCATGGGCGTCAATCCTGGGGGGGGGATGGGGGGAGGGATGGGGGGGGGGACGCGTCCCATCCAGTTTTTGGAGTGGGGAGGACGAATATCCAATTATCCCCTCCCCCCACTTTTTAACATGTTTAATGAAATTTTGTTTCTTGGTAATCTAAAACCTAATCCCTGGTATGCTATTATTCCAGTGTTGTGATTGGAACAAAGACATTTAATAAAATGAAGTACAACGTATGACCTTTCTGTAGCGGCTTGAAACAAATACTGACATCGCATATGTTATGTGAATAGTGAATTCAAATTTGTACATGTGTTGTAATTTTTTAAACATTTGCATAAAGCCTAAAGGCACTATTTATCGTATACTATTCACTTCCTGTTCTAACTGGCAAGCTGCACTGAATGAGACAATAATTCGTTTTGCTTGTTTTTGTTTTTCATTATTGTGCCCGTAAAAAGTATCTAGAAGTTATTTATATTTTGTTTTTCTATTTTGGATAGGCTAGATCGAGGTCTTCTAGAAACCTAATAGGCTTTTTAATTAAACCTAATGGACTTTTTAATTAAGACCCCTTACATTATTTTATTCTTATATTTAGTCAGTCCGAATTATTATATTGAACAAGGATAAAAGTATATAACATAAAACATTAACATGCCGCATATTAACTTAATTATTTATATTCGAAGTGGAAGATACTATATATGTACGTATATTTACAGTAAAGAAGGTGATAATATATTTTAAACTATTATACATCAATTATTGAGCTAATGAGTAATGGACATTATCGTAATTTACTAATTTAACGACTAAATTAAGATTTAAGACTATAGATAGTATTATTTTTACCATTTTCAAAAGTTCAAATATAGTAAAATATTAAGCCTAAACATTCCATTTTTGTAGTTTCTTGCCTGACTCCAATGAAAAGTTGTAGACATAGCATTGCAATCTAACCAAATGAACAACTAACAACTAATATAATTAGCAACTTTGATGTGCTTTATCACACTTGCACAACCTTGTTTCTGGCGGATATCTCACACGGTTAAAAATGGATTTAGGATCATGCACATTGTACTATAACTTTACAAGTGCATGCCTCCAAAACGCTGGAAATGCTATTTCAGTGTACCAACATTTTAAAAAAATTTCGGGTAGCATACGTAGCTCCGGACCTTCCTAATTTGGAGTCCCGTCCCCCCCCCCCCACTTTTTGGGATGGATTGACGCCCTTGTATATTACATACAGTAATACAGATTTTATGGCAAAAGAACTTCTAAACAAACCACACTTTCCAGTACTTAATATGCCAGTAAATAGTAAATCTTATCATACAAAACAACTTACGCTATTTCTGAGCTACAGGTGATGCATGAAATATTTCTGATGTTTGATTTCAACATCGATAACGGCGCTTGTTCATCACTATCCCGATGTTCTCCACATTTGAAATAAAATTCCTTAAGAACGATAGAATACAAATGAGATTCTATTCAAATATTACAGAATAACTAGACACCAACACTCTCAAAGTAAACTGGGCAAAAAATTACTTTCCAATAGATTATTAGAAACATTAATACAACATACTTACTGCTGTAGTGGCCTGCATTGACAATTACTGCTAGACTCACATCGTCCTGGCATTCTTGCTTTTGTCAAAACATCCTCCCAGCAATTTGGACCCTAGATAAACTATAACTGGTTAGTCTATCTCCTCCGCAGGCCATGCAGCCCGTAATGAGTATGCCCGTTCACAGGTTAAAATTTGAAATCTGAGACGAAGGCTGGTGTAGTTTCCACCAATTTTCGCCTCTCTATATTTTGAATGGCCTGAGGAGGATGTGGCTGGTTAGTGATTAACCTTGTTACAAGATGATATAATAACTTATATCAACAACTGGGAACAAGCAGTGCAAACACATCCTGTTGACAAGCTGCAAGTTTTTTATGCGTGTATACAGTAGTAGGCTGGGGCGGTTCTTGAAAAAACCCGAAACCGAAAACCGTCAGGAAAAAAACGGGAAAAAACGAAAAACCGGTTTTTAATCTATAAATAACACGCTGACATGAAGAATTTTGGTTTTAGATGCTTAATACCAAAAGCTTAAATAGGTATAAAAATACAAGTAAGAACGTATTTACAAGTTTTTTTTTAAAGAACGTATTTACAAGTTTTTTTTTAAAGAACGTATTTACAAGTTTTCAGCGAGGGTTAGCTGAAACACTAGCATTTTTATCTTGTTTTTTCCCAGTTCTTTGTCTTTTTCCATTTTTTTTGGTTTTTTGGCACTTGGACTTTCGCAAAACCGAAAAACCGGTTTTTCAAAAAAACCGGTATTTTCCGGTATACCGAAAAACCGCCTCAGCCTATTAACAGTAGTGTAAACTAGCTTTCGCTACAGTAGTTGGGAATTTCATAAACACAACTTCACTATCACTTTGGCTTGTAACTCCAGAATTCTTGAGTCGAATGTTGATATTGGGGCAAATTTCAGTCATTGACTGATATATACATAGTTACCTGTGTGAGAACGAAGCTGCCTTCTTTGCAACTTCAACATCTGCATCGTAATTTTCCTTGCGTTAAGGCGGTTTTCCAGTCCTCGCACGAAGCTCCTCGCAGCTCGCTGCGAGTGATGCATGAGCACTTTCATCCAATCACAAGGCTTGACAGTTAATTTTAATTAGATGCAAGCACTCGCAGCGAGCTGCGAGGAGCTTCGTGCGAGGACTGGAAAACCGCCTTTGAATTCACTTTACGGCTTAATTAATGCAATGTCATTGACTGCTCTTGATCTTGTCAGCCTTGCAGTATGTGAGCAAAGTACCATAGTATTGAGTACCTGATTGTGGCGAGCCACCATCTTCAGCGTCGTCTTGTCTCAGAGAGACGTTGTGAAGTTGGCAGCCTGTGTTGCAGTCTTGTTTCCGTCATATGTTGCATCAAGAGAGATAACTGCATAAATAACACTGTGATTCATCTGACAGTTCTGAAAATACACTACAATATTATACCCATTAACCCTTTAAATGGAAATGCACCCTACTTTATTATTTTACTCTGTCTAACACCAGACAATTTTATTCGTCAATGGGGAAGCGCTGTGCTTAATGGGTTAACCAAAAATCTGACAATAGAGATGTTTAGCAAAGATGACATGTCAAAAACTACATGAAAATGGCGTTAAAACGGCATGATATGCCCATCTATGGATGTGCCCACGCCATTTTCATGTCGTCTTCGATGTCGCATCATCTTTGCTAAACCTCTTTATTGTCTCTAGTTTTAACCCATTGAGCCGCAATGCGCTCCAGTAACGCCAGACTATGCAGCTTAAAGCTACGTTTACACGCTGCGATTAATCGTGTACGATTCGTTTTCTGGCGTATGTCATTGAGTAAACACGCATAAGCTGGCCACATTTGAAATTTCTTTTTAACAAAACGGCAATGAATTATGGCGCCAGCACTCATTTTAATACGCCAGAATACGAATCGTACACGACAAATCGTAAATGCCATAGAGATTATAAATAACACTATAGAGGAGGCATTGAGTTTAAAAATTGGAAACGCAGCTAATGGGGGGCAAATTCAAGTCCCGGATATAGAATCATGCTCTCATTGGCTGATTTGAAACTCGTCACCAATGGGAACACGAATACACATCCGGGACTTGAATTTGCCCACCGATAGTTGCGTTCCCTTTTTTTTTACTGAATTAAGATTACAATGCCTCCTCTAGTGTTATTTATAATCTCTATGGTAAATGCAGCCAGATTATTTTACTCTGTCCGATGCCAGACAATTTTACTCATCAAGGGGAAAGGCCTAAATAAGCAACAGGCTAAATTAGCTGTGAAGGACTTATTTACTGTAGGGCCAAGCTTTCAACTCTGGGGATAATTTAATCACTGCAGCTTGTCAAGGGCGTCAATCCATCCCAAAAAGGGGGGGGGGGGACGGGATTCCGGCCAAATTAGGAAGGTCCGGAGCTACGTATGCTACCCGAAATTTTTTAAAATGTTGGTACACTAAAATAGCATTTCCAGCGTTTTGGAGGCATGCACTTGTAAAGTTATAGTACAATGTGCATGATCTTAAATCCATTTTTAACCGTGTGAGAAATCCGCCAGAAACAAAGTTGTGCACTGAAGTGTGATAAAGCACATCAAAGTTGCTAATTATATGAGTTGTTAGTTATTCATTTGGTTAGATTGCAATGCTATGTCTACAACTTTTAATTGGAGTCAGGCAAGAAACTACAAAAATGGAATGTTTAGGCTTAATATCTTACTATATTTGAACTTTTGAAAATGGTAAAATAATAATATCTAGTCTTAAATCTTAATTTAGTCGTTAAATTAGTAAATTACGATTATGTCCATTACTCATTATTAGCTCAATAATTGATGTCTCTGAATTGATGTATAATAGTTTAAAATATATTATCACCTTCTTTACTGTAAATATACATATATAGTATCTTCCACTTCGAATATATATAATTAAGGTAATATGCGGCATGTTAATGTTTTATGTTATATATACTTTTATCCTTGTTCAATATAATAATTCGGACTGACTAAATATAAGAATAAAATAATGTAAGGGGTCTTAATTAAAAAGCCTATTAGGTTTAATTAAAACGCCTATTAGGTTTCTAGAAGACCTCTAGCCTATCCAAAATAGAAAAACAAAATGTAAATAACTTCTAAATACTTTTTACGGGCACAATAATAAAAAACAAAAACAAGCAAAACGAATTATTAATTGTCTCATTCAGTGCAGCTTGCCAGTTAGAACAGGAAGTGAATAGTATAAATAGTGCCTTTAGGCTCTATGTAAATGTTTATAAAATTACAACACATGTACAAATTTGAATTCACTATTCACATAACATATGCGATGTCAGTATTTGCTCCAAGCGGCTACAGAAAGGTCATACGTTGTACTTCATCTTATTAAATGTCTTCGTTCCAACCACAACACTGGATGAATAGCATACCAGGGATTAGGTTTTTAGATTACCAAGAAACAAAATTTCACTAAACATGTTAAAAAGTTCGTCTCCTCCACTCCAAAAACTGGAGGGGACGCCCCCCCCCCCCCATCCCCCAGGATTGACGCCCATGCAGCTTGTGAATAAATTTACCATTTACACAAATTGTTCGTGATTTATTTAAGCTGCGACTAATTTTCACTTGTATGCTGAATGGCCCTATTATATAATTTGCAACCAAGAGATACAACTGACGAGAAAATTTGCCAAGAACATATTTGTGCAAACACATATAAATATTAATATGACAGAACAGAGAACTGTCAGAAGGGACCAACTCTCGCTTTTGAAAACGAAAGTGTAAACTACTAAAGTCATTATCAAAATAGCATTTATTTCAAATATTGACAGTAAATAAACTAGCATTAATATCACATATGAACTTAAATAAACAAATAACTATGCTATAATTATCTCACTTACTCCAAGAATCATGGTGTCCGGTAATTCCTGACCAGCAAAGATGATTTTTAATCCTACAGAACTGACATTCCTCTTTCGCGCTATTTCGGCTTTGAGGCGAACTATACTCCATGAAGGTTTAAAACGAACGCCAAAAGAACGTTCAAATTAACTGTAACGTCGTAAGACATAGTTTCGTAAAAAATCTCTTTGTATATTCTTACAAATTAAAAAAATTAAATAATTTTAAATCATTTGGTGAGAATTGAGTTTTGAACGAGAAACCACATTAGCCGAATTCATATTAGGGACGGGAAACTCGTCTGTCAAAACCCGTCTGAATATGAATTTAGGGACGGATAAATTCGAATTTAAGACGAGTTTCCCGTCTAGATGGAATTCCCGTCTAACTTTCCCGTCCCGTCATATTAGACGAGTTTCCCGTCTCTAATATGAATTCGGCTACTGGAATATTGGAATATTAAAAGCAACGATGAAACAAGATGATAGTAAATGATATTGAAGGATACTAAATGATAAATAATGATATTAGAGGCTACTATATAGCTAACTGATATTGAATGATGCTAGAGGATACCAAACGATAATGAAGAATATTAGAGGATACTAAATTATGCTAGAGGATAATAAACGACATTGAATTATATTAGAGGATATTAAATGATATTTGAGGGTATTAGAGGATACTAAATTATGCTAGAGGATAATATACGACATTGAATGATATTAGAGGATACTAAATGATAATGAAGGATATTAGAGGATACTAAATTATGCTAGAGGATGATAAACGACATTGAATGATATTAGAGGATACTAAATGATATTGAACGATGCTAGAGGATACTAAATGATATTGAATGATAGAGGATCCTAAACTAGATATAATCAGAAATTAGTCCTTGACGAGGGACTGTGGAAAAGTCAGGACTTCTACAATCATTGGGCATTCTACCTTTATATCCGACTTTTCACCCAAGGTGATCCACAACAAATCCCAGTTATTTGAACAAATTGATAAAATAACAGCGCCCGTTTCTAGGGAAAGAATTGCCAAACTTTTGGGAAAATATAGCAGTAATGTTATAGCTTATGGTTATATTATTTAAATATATTGAAACGCAAACATCCTTTACACAGTGCGCACAAGACCTTCAAAGACATTGCACTTCCTATCGCCAGTAAACGAAAGTATTTTAGTCCTGTTTAAATCAACACGTCGAGACGTTATGCATATCTTAAATGATTTTTCGTATTATCTGGTTTTATTAGAGCTCTATGACCCATGAAGCTTTTAGCGCTGAAGTATTACGAGTATTCTACTCAAGCAGCACAAAGATGACAAATTCAAGCTTGGAGATCTAGGGCGGTATATATGAAGTTATATATGAACCAAAGCCGTTTATAGCTATTTTGTGCACCACGCGTGATCCAGAAGTTGGGTGCCGTTACTAGGTCACTGTTTGACACGCAAAGTATACGTATCCAGATTTGGAAAAAAGCGAAATGTTTAAACTTGGTTCACGTTAGATAAGCTCACGTTACTTATACGATGGCTACAAATTTAAGCGATATGGGCGAGTCTCAGCCATCTATAAATCGCGCATCGGGCGCACCTATCGACTGGAACGCAGTGTTTCAATCACAGCGCTTATATATAGGGCAGTGTAAGGCCAGTAATTTCACTGATCGACGTGTGATGCGGCAGTGACCTGGGGAGAGCGTGTTTGCTTATATACAAGCGCCCTTATTTCAATCCAGGGAGTTTCCCTCTGGCCTCCAGATAGCGCTGGTTGGTATGGTCAATCCTACGCCTCGTCCTGATCATTTGGAGCAATTAGGTGATTCTATTTCCTCACAGCCAACTACATCAGGTAACTTGTCTGTGGCTCAAGATATGTTTCACGCTCCTCCTTTTGTAAGTGCTATAAGTTGGTAGTGTCATAGTTCTTCATTACCTCCACCCCAACCATCGCTTAGAGCGTTTAACACACCACCCTCCCCCAACATTATCCCCAACCTCAATCTTGGTCCCGAGAGAGCCTTCAGGTTGGGTACATGTCGTGCCCCAATTCCACCTACGCTGGCTTGAAAATCCTCTCAGACAAGTTCATTGGTGAACTGGCAGGGCTCCTTCCGAGAATTTGGACGAACTCCTCTTGGACAGTACTAGCTTTATTATTAAAGGTTCAACTATCGTCCCTGAGTCCAGATCCTGACATGAACGAAAATTAAACTTGGACATTTTATCGTGGGTTGAATGCCTCAATAGCTATGTATCAGTTATTGTTACATTTCTGGCGGATCGGGCACGCGATTTACTCGCTTACATGGCTCTTATTATACGTACAACCAAGCGTTTCGGATGTAGAGCTTGGCCTCAATATATATGATCGCGCTTTTAGTCGTGTGAATAGTCTGCAGGATTGGTCAGAAATGTTATGCGAACAGATTTGTATAACTTTCATACGTCGATGATAAATCGCGTGCCTGGTGCGCAATTGTCGCATTCTCTTCGTGTTAATTTTGGATGATCCAGGCTAGGAATGAAGGGACTTGTGTCTCCCCAAAGGTTACATGTAGATTTCGTGGTGCTTGCAACATCATCAGCTGCGGTCAATATATCGCACCGCCGAATCGACCATTGCACATTCGAACACCCGGGACAGACACCAACACTCTCCTGAATGTGCAAGCGAGCGATCTGAACCTCAAGATAAAAACTGACAATCGTTTTAATGGCTCGTTAACTCGCATTTTTGCTCCAGTTTTCACGTTAAACCTGGTTGAATTTAAATGAATTAATTTCCCCCCACTGGATTCTTGGCTAACTCCCCTATCCATGTGGAAAATCTGGAAATGCAATTTCTTGGACACCTGGAAAGACTTAAAGTAATACTGGTATTCCTTTGGCCGTAGAAAAGATTGAGGGCCAAAGAGCGTAAGTAGGTTACC
>CACRXK020002003.1:6605-47310 GCA_902702795.2 Paramuricea clavata | reverse complement strand
GCTCAATTCTTGGCCCTCTCCTCTTTGTCTTGTACGTCAACGATCTTCCTGACGCGGTCACATCCAGCCAAGTTGCAATGTTCGCCGACGATACCAAACTATTCACCTCCGTCAAAAGAGAAGACGACTGTAAACGCCTCCAAAGTGATCTTGACAACCTGCAAACATGGTCATTAGCGTCTGGCCTCCCTTTCAACGAGAAAAAGTGTAAATCACAACGAATCACGAGAAAAACCATGCCAATCACGAACAACTACAAACTTAACACCCTAAACATACAACAAACTGACAGTGAACGAGATCTCGGCGTGTGGGTGGAGAACAAACTTACGTAGAACAAACAAGTTAACGAACAATCGACCAAAGCAAACAAGTTACTTGGATACATCCGAAGATCATCTCTGTATATCCACAACACCTCAGTCCGGCGCACGCTGTATCTGGCCCTTGTAAGACCACACCTAGGGTATGCAACACAAATATGGGCTCCACAGTCAGTTGAACTGTTGAAACAAGTCGAGCGCACACAGAGAAGAGCAACTAGATTTATCCTCGAGTTACCATTTTCCAGTACCATGGACTATACCACCAGGCTCCAGGCTCTATCGCTCCTACCAATCTGTTATTGGCATGAGTACCTTGACATGGTTCTCTTTTACAAGATTACCCACGGACTTGTAGACATAAATGAATCTCTCCTTCCAACAATCCGCACCTCCAGACAAACTAGATCTTCCACCAGTACTTCCACCAAATATGTCATTCCGAAATGCAAGACATCCACCTATCAACGATCCTTCTTTATCCGATCAACTCGGATCTGGAACCTCCTCGCCGATCAACTAAAACTGGACACATGTGGTTTCTCTTCATTTAAAACTGTCATTTTTAATTATTACTCTATGTCATTAAGAACTTGTTACAATGTCAACGACCCTTGTTCGTACAAAACCATTTGTCCAAAGTGTAACTCTGTTCGTAGTCTTAGTATTCCAATCTCGTGCTGCATGTGAAAGACGTATTGTTGTTATTTTCATATGCTGTTTGTTGTTAGTTGATTATTGTATTTGTTAAATTTGTAATATTAGTTTTAATGTTAGTTTTACGGGGCCGTAGTAATTGGCTAAGTGCTGTTACGGACTCCCTGCCATTAATTGTAATATAGTTATCTACAAGGCAAAGCTAATAAATTAAATTAAATTAAATAAGTGTAAAACTATTAAAAGATACAAGCGATGTTATCGCGCAACCATTAGCCAACATCTTTAATCTATCTCTTCAGACTGCAATTTTTCCGGACGAGTGGAAAATCGCCAAGGTATCACCAGTCTTTAAAGAAGGGAATAAAACTGATTGCGGAAATTATAGACCAATCTCTGTAATTTCTGTGGTTGCTAAGCTGTTTGAAGGGCTAGTGTACAATCAATTGAGAACGTTTATTGCCGACAATAGCATTCTTGTAGAGCAACAGTCCGGTTTTCGTTCACAGCACTGTACTGAGACGGCACTCTTAGGTTCGACAAATGAGTGGTTATATAACATGGACAGTGGCTTAATCAATGGAGTCCTGTTCTTGGACTTGAAAAAAGCTTTTGACACTGTCGACCATGAAATCTTATTAAAGAAACTTCACCTATACGGCATAAAAGGAACTACTTACGCATGGTTTGAATCTTACATCCAAAATAGGAAATCGATTTGTTTAATGAATGGGAAAAAATCACATGCTAGAGAAATTAGGTGTGGGGTACCACAAGGTTCTAACCTTGGTCCCATCCTATTCCTCTTGTATATTAACGATCTACCTAAGTGTCTAGAAACAACCAAGGCTAACTTGTTTGCTGATGACACAAATCTTTCGTGTGCCGGCTTAGATGCCAATGAAATCGAGACTAAACTTAACAGAGATCTTGAGAATGTTCATAGTTGGCTTAGATGTAACAAGCTCACGCTAAACGATAGCAAAACGGAATTTATGATAATTGGCTCTAGACATCATCTTACTAAATTTGAAGACAACCCAGAGATTTCATTAGCCATACGAGATAATAATATTAAACGGGTCACCAATAAAAAATCTCTTGGTTTTATCATCGACCATCAATTAAAGTGGGGTATACACATTGACGCACAATGTAAAAAAATCTCAAAAAATATTGCATTACTAAGAAGAGCCAAGTCCTTTGTTCCTTTACACATTCTAATCAAAATGTATAATGCTCTAGTATCTCCTCACCTGACATATTGCTCAACAATATGGAATGATGGATCTAATACCATTCTTAACAAACTCTCTAAGTTACAAAGAAGAGCAGCTCGGCTTATCACAGGACAATCATACGATGTTCGTTCCACTCAAATACTAGAAAGTCTCAATTGGATGCCAATTGAAGACATTTTAAAGAAAAGAGAAATCATTATGACGTTTAAAGCTTTAACTAACAGACTACCTGATTATGTGCAGAATTTCTTCACTAGATGCGAAAATAGTAATTATTCTCTAAGAAGCAATAATGTTAAACTATCTTTGCCTAAACCAAGAACCAACTTTCTTAAAAGAAGTTTCTCTTATAGAGCAGCACAAGGGGGGAACGAATTATCGGATGAAGTAACTAATAACATTCAGGATTTATCTTTACCCAATTTCAAAAGGCGTTTAGCCCTTAAGCTTGCACATGAATAATGTATAATGCATTTCCGAAATTAATGGAGTGTGTAATAATTATGTGCTGTAATTAACTGTAAATATCCATAGTTAATGTGTGTTTAATACTATATAGCACGGCCCTTTGAAAAACAGACTGTATATATTATACTGAATAGTCTACCGTGTTAAAAGAAATTTTATTAAAGATTAAAGATTAAAGATGTATGAAAAGTTGTAGAAAGCTGAAAACGAAAGAAGACGAACAGCAAACGATGAAGAAAGGCTGCAGAAAGGAGAGAACTTTGAAGCAGAACTATTCCAATATTAACATTAGTGACAATAATTAGAAAAGTTGTAACGATTCACTACCTAGATAAAGCCTCGTAACAGTTCTATCGAGCGATAGCCCAAACGTCTCGCTATAAGTATACGGATACCCCGTCCAGACCAGTGGGCAGGGCGTTGAAACAGATATGTAAATTACTGAAATAAATATGAAAAAAATATGTATTACTTAATAAAGTAGCTACAAACTTAATTATCGTATTTAGAAATAGTGAAAATCACCTATCCGATACGGAATGTACAACTTTCAGAACGCTAAGCGAAACACCATGCACGCATCTCTTCGTTGCGTCCTAAAGGGTACGGAAAGGTGTTTTTTTTTCACGTCGCAACGGAAAGCTATCCAATACATTGCAGACGTAGCCATAGCTAGTGAGCTAATTGATATTTGAAATTGATTAGTTCTAAATACAACAAACAATCGATTAATCTAAAATAAGACATGTTATTAGACAACATTGCATCATGCACGATTACAAATTAAGTAATACTCAAACCTACCGGTGATTCTTAGCGTCCAACGTATTTGCTCCTTTCCTTCAGTTTTCCTCAAGCTTTCTCTTCCACGAGCATATATAACTGCTTATGTGGAAGCACGTCAAAGATGGCGGGTGCTAAATTTTAAGCTCTGCAAAATTTTACAAATTTTATCTGATTTTAACCATTTTAAACTGGTTACGTTAAAATTATTAATAGTTTTAATTTCCAAATAAGCTCTCGTCAATATATTACGTGAATATATTTACAGACTCACAATATAACGTCGTTCAATCAACTATGAACGACCTCAGTGGTCTAACATATGATGGTGAAACATACCGATGGCTTAAAACTTTTGAAGACCTAAAGTGTTTTATCAACGAAGCATTAAATATAAAAGGCAGGTGGAAATCCCCTGGAGGAGACGTCAAAGTTTTCAGAAGCGATGGAGAAGGGGAATTCGTCATCAAATGGCATGGTCCTCGTTCAAAAAAGCTGATTATACAGAGTGACAATGCCGAGGAAAACCTAAAGTCGAAGCTTGAAAGTCTGATTGATCAGGGCCCGAGCAATGTAAACATTTCACACGAAGCTACAGATGTAATTTGTCCTTCGGTGCCGGATGTTTGTGTCAGTATTGATGAACTATCTGTGTCGCAGTTTGCGAACCTGAAAGCGGATTTTGCAAGTTTGGTAGATATTACAAGCAATCTGTTATCGGAAGTTAACTCTATGCGATCTAAGCAAAAAGATTTTGAATCCGTTATTCGCAAGCAAGACGACGCGATTTGTAAACTTAGCGAAGAAAATTTATTCCTCACGTCAAGCTTACTGTCCCTTGAGAGTTCAATATTCAATGTAATGAATAATAATTATATGTTCAACAATCCCAAAAACAGTATGAAAATTACCATCTCTAATGATCCTGAGACCATTGATAAAGATCAGTCAACCGACCCTAACAAAAATACCTCCTACACCAGCGGACCATTTTTACTGAATGAATCTAGTACGCTCGATGAATCTGTAACTATAATAAAAGATCAACCTAGCGTTTCTGTAAGCGATCAACCTAGCGTTTCGGACATTGAGGTTGTTGACAACCGCAAATCAGTCGAAGCAACCAAACTAGATAAAAGCAGTAAAACCAAACCAACAATGGACGAAACTAATAGCAACGCCCCTGGATCTGTTACTGATCATTCCAATCGAGCGCCATCTAAATACTCAAAACATTTAACCCCTTGTCCATTCCTGAAGAAAAGAGGGTTCTGTAAAAAAGGTCCTGTGTGTGATTCCTTACACCAAAAACGTCTATTTCATAGTGACATGCAAGGACTCCACCATAATTCAATGGGCCAGCCTTTCCCACATCAAAATAGCACTAATAGCAACGCCTCTGGACCCGTTATCGATCATTCCATTCGAGCGCCATCCAAATACCCAAAACATTTAACCCCTTGTCCATTCCTGAAGAAAAGAGGTTTCTGTAAAAAAGGTCCTGCGTGTGATTTCCTACACCAAAAACATCAATCTCATAGTAACATGCAAGGACCCCACCATAATTCAATGGGCCAAGCTTTCCCACATCAAAAACGCCAATCGCATAACAACATGCAACGACCCTTCCATAATCCAATGGGCCAATCCCCATTTTTACCTGCTTTTCGCTATTCTCCTTTTCCTGTGAATCCTTGTTATTTTCCTCCTTTTCGGATCCCAACATACCACCCCACACCCCAACCTTCCCTTTATCCTCCTCCTTTGATGTAGAAAAACAGATACCTGTCAGAATTACGACACGTACATTAAATTTGAAGAGTGTTTATTCTACTGGAATGTTTTGTAATAAGCAACATAACGCAGAGAACTGCATTGTATTTAAAAATTATAAGAAAACCATTGACTGTCCTTCCCTAACAAAGACGCAAATAATCATAATCACTCAAATTCAAAACTAAAGCTCGCTCATTTGAATGTCAGATCTCTGAAAAATAGAGATAATTTGATCCAGTTGAGGGAACTTAATGGCGAACATCAGTACGACATTTTAACGATATCGGAATCATGGCTTAATTCCACAGTAAAAAATTCAGAAGTTGAAATTGAAGGTTACAGTTGCGGTTGGATCGCCTTGGTAAACGTGGAGGTTGTGTTTGTGTTTTTACTCGTAACTCACTGAAAACAAAGATTATAAAGGATATATCTGTAATTTCATCAATGGGTTTTCATCAATTGTGGATATTAATCCAACATAAGAAAATGAAATCTATTGTGCTATGTGTTGCTTATAGACCTCCTGAATGTCCAACTATTCATATGCACTTACTTTGAAAAAAGATATATTCGTAGTGGGTGATCTAAATTGTAACTTATTAAAAAGTGGTCCAGAATCTGATGCGTTGAACGAATTGTGCAGCAGCTTGAATTTATTCCAACTTATCAAGGAACCAACTAGGGTGACTTTGCAGTCCTCATCTCTCATCGATGTGATTTTAACATCTAACACAAGCTTGGTAGTGGAAAGTGGAGTTGAAGAAACGCACATCAGTGACCACTTTCTGGTTTATTCAATATTAAAGCTTAAATTGCCTAAGAAATTACCTGATTACATGGTCATAAGAAGTTTTAAGAATTATTCTTCTGAAGCGTTTAAAAATGATCTAGAACAGCTGATTTGGCAAGAAAATCCAATTGACCAGGGCGTTAACCAGCGACTGGACATTTTTAATCAGAAATTTCTAAGTGTATTAGATATGCATGCCCCGATAAAGACTGTTAAGATTAAACGTCGCTTGTGCCCTTTTGTTGACCAGGAAATTGTTCAACTTATGAAAAAAAGAAATGCGCTGCATAAACTTGCCCGCCAAACCCTGCAGGCCTTGGACTGGGACAGATATCGTTCATGTAGAAATCAAATTAAAAGAAAATTGAGAGAATCCGAGAGAAAATTTGTGTATAAAAGAATTAATGATAAAAATAGCAACAACAACTCCCTTTGGAAAACTGTAAGAGAATGTATTCCTAGAATGAAAAAACACGTTTAACTTATTCTGGGAATGTCGTTGAAGTAGCGAACAAATTTAATGAACACTTTTCTTCAGTCGGAGCAAAAGCGGCAGAAGAATCCAAAGCGTTGATTACTTCATATGGTCTTACATCGACTCATCCAGACATACCACATAAATTTAGTGCAGAAATTCACAAGTTTCATTTTCACCCTGTGTCCTGTGACGTGATTCGTAAAATTGTGTGTTCCTTTCCATCCAATAAGTCCCCTGGACCAGATAAAGTTTCTGTGAAAGTGATCAAAGATGCCTTACCATACATTCTTCAACCTTTTACGGATATTGTTAACTGCTCTTTAAGAGAATCTTTGTTTCCCAGCGCCTGGAAGTTGTCAGAAGTTATTCCCCTATTAAAAGAAGGGGATCACGAAATTGCTAAAAATAATCGGCCAATTTCCTTGCTACTTGCTGCATCAAAGATCAGCGAGCGTGTAGTTTTGGAACAATTTACAGCATATGTGGAACAGAAGAAATGCTTAAGCGTACACCAAAGTGGAAACAGGAAGTTGCACTCCACTGAAACATTGAATTTATTTATATCGGATAAGATCTTAAAGTCTATGGACGACAAGGAGGTCGTAGCTGTAATTCTACTAGACCTTTCTAAAGCATTTGACAGTATCGATCATGTATTGCTTCTAAAAAAGCTCCAAGTATTGGGAGTGTCCGATGACGCTTTATGTTGGTTTAAAAGTTACTTGACAGGACGACAGCAGGTTGTTCGCATTGGATCGTCTCTGAAACACGCACACTCAATCATGGCGTTCCGCAGGGCTCAATTCTCGGTCCCATGTTATTCAACATATATATTAATGATTTACCTATGGTACCAAAGAATGGTAATTTGAAGTCTTACGTCGACGACTCGAAGCTACTTTTGTCATTTTCCGTCAATGAAGTGGACTCAGCGGCTGCTAAGCTTAACGAAGATCTACGGAGAGTCGTTTCTTGGTGTTCTCTAAATAGTCTGCTTATTAATCCCAATAAGACGAAATTACTTGTGTTCGCAACTCGTTATATGTTGAAACATGCAGATACCGGCAGATTTCCATATTTTACTATTGGGGAAAAAACTGTTTCCTGTGACCTCAGCCACTGATCTAGGCGTGACACTGGATAGTGGTTTGACGTACGATGAACACGTCACAAAACTGGTTTCCTCTTGTGTCGGTTGCCTGTATCAAATTAATAGAGCAAGGCACCTTTTTGATATGAAGACGTTAATTCTTTTAATAAACGCGTTGGTTTTTAGTAAACTCTATTACTGTTCAACCATATGGTCTAATTCATCGAAGAAAAACATTGCAAAATTGCAAAAAGTTCAGAATTTCGCAGCACGTATTGTCACGGGCACAAAAAAATTCGATCATATCACTCCATCTTTAAAACAGCTTAACTGGTTACCAGTCAATTATATGTTGCGATTCCGAGATACAGTAATGGCTTATAAATGTGTTAATGGTATGGCCCCATCATATTTATGTCGTATGTTCCAAACAAGATCACAATTACACAAT
Source organism: Paramuricea clavata (assembly GCA_902702795.2). Classification (NCBI taxonomy): domain Eukaryota; kingdom Metazoa; phylum Cnidaria; class Anthozoa; order Malacalcyonacea; family Plexauridae; genus Paramuricea; species Paramuricea clavata. Next base: position 39,253 of record CACRXK020002003.1, on the reverse strand, counting down.
TTGGACACAAGATCTAGCGAATTATTGGAAATACCTTTATATAGAACAGCGACCGGACAACGTTCTTTTCGCTACCGAGCTTCTTGTTTATGGAACAGTTTGCCAGAATGGCTAAAAGACCATAATCTTAATTTGGAACGTTTTAAAAGCGGGCTACGAAGTTATTTGGTTCAACCATTTCTCGATGAACAGAACTGAATTACATCTTTTACTGACTAAATTTTAAATTAAATAGTATTAATAACTATTTTACCTTAAATATAACTAGCTTGATATTATATATTTTGGTGTTAATAGTATATTATATAGTTTTTAGAATATAATTTAATTAAGTAATTACTTTTATAACTTCTGTATTGAACACTGAAAAACCCTTCTGGGAGTGTTTAACATTAATAATAATAATAATAATAATAATATTTGATATGCCGATTTCCGTTAATTTTAGACACATCCCAAAATACGCTTCCGATTTTGAACATTCATATCTCCGTGAATTTCTAAGTAAAATACAACTGTTATATATCAAAATCTAAGTTAGTCCTTCCTCTATTTAATGCAGTTATTTCTGTTTGATAGCTATACTTGTTTAGAAGTTATTTAAAATCAAACCGGAGTACTTTTTTTGGGACACCCGGTATATATAATCTTATAATCTTACCTTAATCTTATCTTTGTTAATCTTTCCGCGTCCTGTCAGCTTATCACATAACATGTTAATTAAATCGTGTGGTTTGTAAATAGGATTAAGTTTTTTAAAGTCTCATATCATCCACTTGAATACATATATAACCTTGTAAGTTTTAGTCTATAGTCATTAGGTGAATTTATCTGAAGAGTGCCACATCTTGTGGTACGAAGCTATTTAGTAATAAAGATGCCTAGTGGATTTTGTTGATTGTTTTACCTTAATTTAAATATACTCTGGTTTTCCATTGAGCGCTTTACCAAAAGTTTTTATAACCAACGAAACCAAATCTTAAATTAGCCTATATATATATATATATATATATATATATATATATATATATATATATATATATATCTTATATCTGTTTCATTAGTAAAAATCATCAGGCAGTATGACAAGTTTCAAAAATAGGGCTGCTTAAATGTGTTTTTGCCAAAACATGGAGGTGGGTTAAACAAAGCATGCATTCAATCTATTGTATATGCGTTGTTTACGCGGAAATACCTAATCGAATTGCGGGAGTGTGTGGATTACTATGTATTGTTTGCATTGTTTACGCGAAATTTCTTCTTATATCTGCACGTAGATATAATTTCAATTCTTTTATTGAGTAAACAGTTTCGGTTTTATTATAAAATACAACATTTTTCCTCTAAACATAAATTATATCGTTTTGATCCTCCCGTATACGAAATAGCGCGTTTCAAACTTTGGCAATTGATATTAAAATTTTTCTTGTTATCTTTCAATGTCCAAATTAATATATTTCGAAAGTTCAGTTTGTTTGAGTGCTCTTTATGCTCGAAAGTATAGTTATGGTTAGCCAAACGCTCTTTAAATGTACGTAGTTGATGTCATGCCAATATAATTCATGATCGTATTAGGGTTGCTTGTTGTGACTGTTGCTTTGTATACTATGTCCTTAGTCATGCATTGTCAGGGCCCGCGGAGCGTATTAGAGAGTGGGGGGGCTAAAGGGTGAGGTTTAATTAATTTAGAAAGTTTCATTTAGATTTCTATTTTAATAATTTTGGCTGTCAAAAAAAGTGGGGGGGCTAAAGCCCCCCCAGCCCCCCCGTCTCCGCAGTCCCTGATTGTTTCTGAAGTGGGCATATTGCGTTTTTCGAACAACTGCAATTGACAGTGCCCTTGTCCTGTGCCTTGTTCTTCCTAGCTATATGTGCATGCACACTGTAAATTCAAAAGAGTAGTTTTGACCCCTTAAAAGGAGTAGTTTTTTTGACCCCAGGACTACCCTTTCAAAAGGGTCGTTTCATTCCCTTCGGCGCTTACTCTTCGAAATGGTAGATTCTACCCTTTTCAGAGGGTAGTTTTAACTCCTCAAAGGGTAGGAACGTTATCCTTCGAAAAGGTCGTTTCAGCTATTCGAAAGGGTCGTTTCAGCTATTCAAAAGGGTCGTTTCAGCTATTCAAAAGGGTCGTTTCAGCTATTCAAAAGGGTCGTTTCAGCTATTCAAAAGGGTCGCTTCAGCTATTCAAAAAGGGTCGTTTCAGCTATTCATAAAGGTGGTTTCAGCTATTCAAAAGGGTGCATGGTTTCAGCTATTCAAAAGGGTGGTTTCAGCTATTCAAAAAGGGTAACCACCCTTTTTAAATAGCTGAAACCACCCTTTTGAATAGCTTAAACCAAGGGTAGTTTCATCTATTCAAAAGGGTCGCTTCAGCTATTCAAATGGTCGTTTCAGCTATTCAAAAGGGTCGTTTCAGCTATCCAAAACTCTCTGTAAAAATTTTGTCTTAAGCTGTTACACATCATCACGAGATTTAGGTACGATATGATATGTAAATGATTTCTAACATTTACAAATCAATAAATGGTCGTTCAATATCGTTTCGTGTAACATAGCCTTCAGTGCAGAAAATAAGATGGGACGTATTTAAACAGACAAATCTCTCCTTTTAAAAAATGGATTTAATACGTCACTAAATGCTAATTATATACAAGCATAGACGTAAAGAGAATGCATTAAAGTCTTAATCCTTCACTGACCCAACAGAGTAAAAACTTGAGTAACACTAAGCGGGATTTGGTTACTAGAGTTCATTGCAAACTTAAGGTTGATTTCTCTCTTTCTCCAAAAATATCATTGCACTTCTCTGGACTATATATAAGTCCAAATTGTACGTGTATTGGACGAAAAGTAACAGATTTGGATAGTCTAAATGTTTAAATTCACATAAAGCGTCACACAGCACTTTTTCTTTCCCAACAACATACATATAACCAAAGTATCAAACACAGAGGTACCACACAAAAGGATTGCAGGTGAGACTGTTGCGGTTCACATCATCAGTTCCCTACAAAATATATTGCATTTATTAATCAGGGCATAGTATTATTTCACAATTATAAATATTAATCTGACACCATTCTTACTAGAACAGTTAATTACACTACTCAACTTTTGGTTTGAAACCTTCAATACTGACAATTAATTACCACAATGGCAGAGAGGTTTCAAATTAATTCTCTTTTTACGTTGAATCAAACTTGAATACACAAATGACACTTGCTCTAGGCCTGGGCCTGGGGTCAGACGTGGTAAATTTAATTTAATCAAACTACTATACACTATATATAACTACTGTAATAATTAAACCACACCCCTGCATATAGTTACTCAAAAATGGACAATTTTGCAAATTAAAGCACTACTGTATTCAGGCAATTATATGGATAACAAAGCTGAATGCTGCAAACTAGGAACATGTTATAGTTCAAGTAATCATTTACAGGTGGCTTCATACAGTTATAATTTAATGTTTCGACACCCACTTGTGTGTTGAATTATTAAAGAGTTAAGACCATCACATCTTGGCACCATTAATGCTAATAGTATGGTACAGTATGATTCAATTGGTTGACAATGGCATTGCATGACAGCATTACAGAGTTTAAAAACATAAATAATGCTTAACCCATTAAGCGCCAGAGCTCTCCCCTTGACAAGTAAATCGTATGGCATTAGAGAAAGTAAAATAATAAAGCTGGGCGCAATGGATCTCAATGGGTTAACCTACATCACAAAGAAAAATATTAGTAAACTTACATGAACAATCGCAAAAAAACTTGCCTGTCTTGTTTTGGTGGTGTCTGTCTGTCTGTCTGTCTGTCTGTCTGTCTGTCTGTCTGTCTGTCTGTCTGTCTGTCTGTCTGTCTGTCTGTCTGTCTGTCTGTCTGTCTGTCTGTCTGTCTGTCTGTCTGTCTCCCAGTCCATGTGGAAGGGAAGCCATTATACATCTGAGGGTTAACTATAAAAGGGTACAAATGGTGCATATATATTTAATTAAATAAGAAAATTGAATACCAATATACAGTCATCTCATATACGTATATCCAGCACTCTCTCCTTAACAAGTAATTAAGTTGTAAACTTGGCATTTTAAAACAAAGAAACATAACAAATAACTAGGGATGCAATGGATATCATATCTGGCCAGATACCGAGTTTTTACTTCATTTTATGGAACCTGGCCGCTCAATGCTGGATATTATTTATATAAGGTTCAGGCCTTCTTTACAAGTTAGAAAATGATTTGATTAGGTTAAAAAAGTTGGGGTGTTTATCATATTTTTATTCAATGATTGATCACAGGAATGCTTACACTATTTTCAATTTTTTGTAAATGCAGGTTTGCCCTTTGAACTAATGCAAGTGAGGCTTTTACCACCAATGATGCATGTTTACCAGTGTTAGAATCTGAAAGTAATTCCTATTATTTCAAATCAAAGTATTATTATAACACCATCACTTTTTTACCAATTAAAATGATTACTTAACCTTGATTGAGGCCTGGACCTTATATATTTGAATAAGGGGCCAATTACATGGACCGGACAGCTGAGCAAGATGACTTTTAATTTACAATTACATGTAGTGTGCCTGTCCGGTTAACTGGGCTGAAGTAAGCTCATTATATTGAAAAGTTTTAATACTTGAATTTATAATCGTCGTTATATGAGATTATTATAGTAATCGGGCTAGCCAGGTTTGCCGGGCTAGCCTGGTCCATGTAATAGGCCCCTATAATACCCTGAATCTGGCTGGATATTTTTCGACTATTCAACATATATCCTGTATCTGGCTGGATAGCAAAACGACTCTATCCTGCACACCCCTACAAAGAACTTGAAGTAGGTAACATAAAAGAAAATTGCTTCGTAGGTGTTAAAAGGTGATGCAGTGAAAATTCCATCTTTAAAAATATGTCAACAATAACATGAAACATGGGAAGAGTCTAGCTATAGACACTTCCCCTGATGAATAAAATTGTCCAGCATCAGGCAAGATGTTATTCAACAATGTCCTGAAAATTGTGCTCATTGGAGTCAAATTTGTAATTAAAAAAAACATCAACACCCTAAAGTAGCAGTTGATTTGAAAAAGTTGATAAATTCTCTCAAAGCATGTTTACCTGGGGGCTGGGACATACCTATAGGTAGGCATATGAGTAGGCATCTATATTATTTTATACAAGAAACACTGGAATCTGGCAATTTGTCATATACACAAAGTTCTATACTATTTGGCATTTACAATAAATATAATTTCATTTAAAGGCTGGTCAAATGTAAGCCTTTGTATAAAAATGTATTTAGCCTATATCGTTTTAATTCAAATATTGTCGCGGCAAATATTCACATTTTAAGCCGGAACACACGCTCGAAATTCACGAATGAAATTAGTAAATATTTCCTTTCCAAATTGCTCTATTATGTATAAAACAATAACAATATCCTTACCTGAATATTACTCAGACCCCGTTTACACGGTACCGTACGAATTTGGGACCGGTCTGAAATTCGTCCCTTTTGGTCGTGTAAACACACAAGAACCACGGAACCGGACGAATTTTGTGACCCCCTAACAGGACGAATTCGCGTGTAAACAGGCGAAAAAGGACCAATTTCAGACCGGTCCCAAATTCGTCTCAGTCATCCTTGATGTTTCATATTCTTTAAAATGTATTAACTTCGCTTAAAAAGCGACTGTTTGTAGGCGATTCAAAAATATGGCGGTGTCAGTGTAATGATGCTATCCCAGGAAGCTTTGCGCGTGTTGTAAGAAATCTAGGCACCAGTCTGTCAAACCGCGCTCATCGTGAGAATTTTCGCCAATCGCCATACCTCCACAAACACTATATGACTATAATATAGTTTCAATTCCATGAACTCATGTAGAATTTAAAATTAACTCAATTAAAACGTTGGTATCGAAATTGAGGAGACCGGATTTCACACTAGAGTGACTATAGACTGACTAGAGACACCTTAGTCTCAAACACGTCGGCTAATATTTCGTCTTGTTCTGTTGTTTATACACTTATACTAATAATTAGTATAGTCTTTATTGAACAAAATGCTTGAAGAAGGAATATCTTCAAAGAATTGCCAACATTTTACATATTGTCTTTTCTCGTGTATTGTCTTGTCTCGTTGTGCGAGACGGGTCAAATTGGACCCTTCGAAGAGTAGTGTTCTCACGTGGAGTCGCAAGATTCCCGCGAAGAGTTATTTTGACCCTTTCATGGAGTCGAAACTACCCTTGGAGTTGAAACGACCCTTTCGAGGAGTAGAAACTACCCTCTTTCCAAAGGGACGGAAATGACCCCTAGGGGTCAAAACGACTCCTTCTGAATTGCAGTTGTTCGAAAAACGCAATATGTCCATTTCAGAAACAATGCATGACTAAGGACATAGTATACAAAGTAACAGTCACAACAAGCAACCCTAACACGATCATGAATTATAAGTGCCTATATCACTCGTGGGATCTTTACGAATTTGGAAAGAGCACAAAAAGTTAGTTAGTAAGTTCTTCAACCTTTTTTGATTTGGTTCAGTATTTTCCGAGATATTGACCCTCAAACATGACAATTTTCAAAAAAATCCGTGGTGCTTGGGGGCCTGGGACTCAGGAGCGCGAGCGTAAACAAACACTATAGAATTGTGTTATATTTTGACGCTGTAACTTACTAAAGTGAGAATTTGTGCATGAAAAGTCGGTTTGTTAAGCTCAAAATCGTTCTCTGGTACTGAGAAAAGTTCCTATGCGATTGGGCTGAATATAAAATTTGAAGGTGAAACGTACAAAACGACTTCAAAATCAAATTTGAAAGTGCTCCTTCGTAGTGACATCTGGCTTCGTCGAGCATGAAAATGTTAGCATTTAGAGCTACACTGACGAAATATAGGCCGGAGAATACGTTTGAAAGTTAGAATAATATAACAAGAAAATAAGGAATTCATTTTCACATGAAACGAACGTTACATGTACAGTATGTCGTGATAGTTCTTTATATCAAAGTGAAAATATATATTTTCTATAGTATATGTATTTATAAAATGTCGACCCGCCACACTGTATTTTGCCATTACCATGTTTTGGGCTGTCTTTGAATATTTATGTTTTGCAGGTTGAATTATTGAGATATCTAAATTAAGTTAAGCAGTAGTTTTTTCGATTCTATTTTGTACTGTTGAAAATCACAATACATTTCATGATTCAATTATTGTATTAGCTTTATTGCTGCAAACTTGCAATGGACTAATACTTGGCTTGAATTAGGTTTGCTGTTAATAATGGTAAAGGTCCCAACATTCCAACCCTTGCCAAACAACCTGAACTTGTGATGGTTGTAGCCATGATGATATCTGCAAGGATCCAGGCCAGCATCGCATGATTTATGGGCTGTTTATGTGAGCCTGGTTTGCAGGGCTGACACTGTTTGAAAGGTCTTATATAGACTATGGATGAAAATTATTCAGTGGAAATTTATATACATTTATTAACGACCCTACTATACAAGATCCTTCAACTATTATTGAATCGAGTGAAAAGCCAACAAAATCTCGGATATTTACTCATAACCTAAACATGGCAGTACTCCCTCTCTCTATATATATATATACATTCAGGGCAGGAAAAAAGAATTTTCTTCCTGGGAGCAAAACCTGGAGACAAAAATTTCCTGCAGACCAACAAAGTATTTTTGTGCTAAATCTGCATGTGCATAAAAGATATAGTGTTCTAGCTGACTACGGTTTTAAATTCAAGGAATAATGTCTGTCAATGCTTGCATATTTTTTCTGCCCCAGTATATATTAGTTAGAGTGCTGCACCTGAATTGCAGGGAAGCAGGTTCGATTCCTGCCAGGGACCTGCTGTTGCATTTTTCGCAACTGTGCCTGGTTAGGTCTCATAATCTGTATGACCGTATGTTAGGTCGTATAACCTGTCTTCTATAAGCTGTTTCTTGTTGATCAAGTAGTTTTTAAATCAAACATTTTCTTGTACACAGCAGCATGAATTTTCTTTTTTCATGACTTTGACAAATAGACTAGATATTATTTTCAAAACATGTACACTATGTGTGCTGTAACTTTATTAAATGCAAGTTAATGACAAAAAAATCAAGCGTGCATTAATTAATTAAAGTTGGACTAACCCCAATTTGTGCGATATAAAAACTTCATCTTGATCAAATTTTTCATTGTCAAAGTTTCTGGATATGACGTCATTAGATGAAAATTGTCACAAAAAACAATTCACCTAATGACATAATATCCGGAAACTTGAAAAAGTCGATCAAGAAGGGATTTTTTATTATAGAGATAACATTTCTTCTAATGACACAAATATTACACATACCAAAAATCATATTTGTGGTTAGTCATGCATGCTTTAAAATTATATTTCTTATTTTTAATCTTCCAAATATTCATATTCTTCGAACTTATCATCTTTCCCATTAAAAGCTGCAGATAGTTAGGTAAGCAGAAGAACACAATGGTATTATTTCTTCTTTTTTACAACCATGAGCTAATCTGGTGAATCACATGTATCATGCCACTGATATAAAGACCTAAAAGTACAGATAATAATACCTTTAGACTTTAATAATGTACTACTTGCCTCCACGAGGCAAACCAGTGATCTGTTACAGCTTATACGAAAGACACAGATTAAGAATATATAGGAGATATTCTTACAGCTAGTTACAGTAATAAACCTTTTGCGGTATTGCATTCCCATAATAAACAGTAACTTTGCTAGTAATTACCTAGCATGGCCCTAACTGAATATGTGCAAAGTATATAAAAATATTAAGTTAAGACCTCAAAAATTACAGCTTCTCCTTTGAATCAGCTTATACTGTACCACATGTTTGTGCAACACAGGTTTTCAAATGATCAGATCAAAAGCAATTGAGGCAAACAGAATAATATCCTGCATATTTTGTGAATGGCCAAATCAAACCAGTTATCCCTTGCCATAGTTTTTTTTCAATAGTTAAGCTATTAAATCTAAAATACACACATGATAAATCATAATTTTTCGTTTGTTTACATGCAGTCGCAGAATATTAATTCGCCAAATGTGACTATCACACAATATTTACAAATAGAAAATATTCGATTCACTTACCAAGAACTAACACGATTATGCCTGTTCCATCTATAAATAATTTCTTTACATCCCTGTTATATTCTTCTAGCTTTCAAACGTATTCTTCAGTGCATGCCAACTCTTTCATCCTCGGCAATGCTTGACGACATTTAGGAAGCCTCACTTTCAAATTTGATTTTGAAGTCGTTTTGTACGTTTCACCACGATTTTATATTTAGCCCAATCGTATATGAACTTTTAATTTGCCCTGTACTGGAAGACGATTTTGAGCTAAATAAACCAATTTTTCTTGCAAAAATTATCATTTTAGTAAGTTGTAGCGGCAAATTGTAATATAATCTATAGTGTTTGTTTGCGCTCGCTCTCCTGAGTCCCAGGCCCCCAAGCACAACGGATTTTTTTCCAAAAAACGGTCAAAATTGCCATGTTTGAGGGCCTATATCTCAGAGACTATTGAACTAAATCAAAAGAGGTTGAAGAAGTTGTGAAATAACTTTTTCTGCTCTTTTTAAATCCGTAAAGATCCCACGAGTGATATAGGCACTAGATCTTTTGGCTAACCATAACTATACTTTCGAGCATAAAGAGCGCTCAAACAAAACTGAATTTTCGAAATATATTTGGACATTGAAAGATAACAAGAAAGATTTTAATATCAATTGGCAAATTTTGAAATGCGCTATTTCGTATACGGGAGGACCAAAATGATGTAATTTATGTTTAGAGGAAAATTTTTGCATTTTGAAAGAAAACTAAAACTGTTTGCTCAATCGACTAACCCCAATTAACCAACATTTTGAACTCAACAATTCTAGACAAAAATTTCATCACAGCTTGAATGAGAATCACAAAATTAGTAATATTCCAAAGTTTCGTTGCGAAATGTTGTAAAATGCCGATAATATAGCCTTGCGAAGTTTGCAATTTTCTGTCATTTTAGATTACAAACGGGAAATGGTTACCACTTCCGTGCGTATAATACAAAATGACTGAATATTACAAACTTCGCAAGGCTATATTATTCGTATTTTACAATATTTCGCAACGAAACTTTGGATTATTACTAATTTTGTGATGCTCTTTCAAGTTGTGATGAAATTTTTGTTTAGACTAGTTAAGATCAAAATTTTGGAGAAGTGGTAACCGTTTCCCGCTCGTGATCCAAAATGACTGAAAATTGCAAATTTCGCAAAGCTATATTATCCGCATTTTACAACATTTCGCAACGAAACTTTGGAATATTACTAATTTTGTGATGCTCTTTCATGCTATGATGGAATTTTGTCTATTTGTTGAGATCAAAATTTTGGTTAATTGGGGATTGGTCCATAAAAGAATGGAAATTATATGTACGTGCAGACAATACATAGTAATCCACACAATCCCATAATTCGATTAGGTATTTCCGCTGCTTTGTTTAGCTCACCCAACCCCACGTTTCGGCAAAAACACATATAAGCAGCCCTGAGGTAAGCGGAATTCTATATTTCTACGTTTATGACATTTAGTATATAGTTCATAATTTCCAGTCTTAAATCCGTCTGACCGTGTAGCTCAGTTGGTAGAGCATCGATCTAGTAATTTACAGCTCACTCGAGTTGCAATAATCTGCTCGTGATATATGAAAAGATAGAAGCTAAGGCGAGCTTATGATTTCACCGTAAGTAACGCAGGTTCGCGTTGCTCACGTTATGTGATCATGTTAGCCATGGCAACACGATAATTGTTTTTTTTGTAACTGCAAAAAATAAATGAAACTTGAACACTTTTCAATACAGAACTATCAATTTCTAAAACATATAAAGTAGGTATATTATTTTGCTTTCTATGGGCTTTATTTTAATATATAATTCAACACGAAACTCTTCGTAAAACGTTTTTAAATCTGAGCCGAAATTAATTCTTTCTTGCCGATAATTCGATAAACTCTTCAACTCGAGCTTCAACTTATTACTCGCACTTTGAAATAAAATAAATTTAATTCATACAGGACGCTAATGAAAATAATTTGCTTTCCGTTTGATCATGAACTTCTACAAAAGTTAATTTAACTAAGAAACGTTCGCATACAATGCATAGGAAAGACTTGAACAACAAAAACGAAGTATATAATATAATTATTTAAAAATACAAATTAGTCATACATAAACAATTGAAACAAACTCGCCTTATACTTTATTTGATTTCTCATTCTAAATCAATTCTTACTGTTTACGTTTAAAAATTTAAAAAAAAGTTTTACAATTTGTCATGTGAAACGATTTCCCAAGCTTTTGCCTCCTTCACTCCAGGCGAACAGCCATAATTTGAGATCAGTGAGATGACCACCCATACACCATGCGCCTGCGATATTTGATGAACTTTAGACTTCGCTAGTGCGTTCCTTTCCCCGGGTGTAAATAGCCTGGCGGAATTAGTGCCCTCGCCCGTGGCTCACGCCCGAAACAGCGGAGTTAAAATTTAATGTTTCCTACGATAAAGTTTTTAAAGAAAAATTTAGAATTCTAGCTACATACGTGGTTGCATGGTACGAAGAATCAGGTGTTTGACAAAGGAGCTATAAGTATTTTATTATATATTTTTTAGAATTAGAATGTTAATACTTCAAAAGTTGAAAAGATGAAGTTCACAGAATGTGCAATTATCACCGCTGTGATCCTGTTTTTAATGATGGAGGAAATAATCGCAAATATTACATGTCCAAAGTGTAAGTTAATAAATTGTAAAATCGCTATAAATTTTAAAATTTGAAGTAAAGTGAGTATATATGTTAATGCCATGCCATGCCATGCCATGCCATGCCATGCCATGCCATGCCATGCCATGCCATGCCATGCCATGCCATGCCATGCCATGCCATGCCATGCCATGCCATGCCATGCCATGCCATGCCATGCCATGCCATGCCATGCCATGCCATGCCATGCAACCTAATCGGCTCGATGGTTTGTTACAATTACTCGGCATGGCCGCCGCTGCGTGACTCATGTCTCATCACGGAACACATGCCGCTGCGATGAATATAGGTTTGTTTGGGATTCGTTCCCATCCACGCTGTCAATTCCATTCCGTGCGGGAGGAAACTGCAGTACTTGGAACTGAAAAACAAAACATCTTGGTAGAGCATATATGCATGCACATTTAGAATAATATAGCTTGCGTAGCGGCTCTTAGAAAGGAGAGCCTGCATGAAACCCCATGGCATGCCGTTTTTACTCGTTCTCCCGGAGAACGAGAAATCTGATCGGTTATTTCAAAATGAAAAATATGCTAATTTTGATAAATTAATCGTTGATTATTCAAAAACGTTATTTAACCATGGTAAAAAACTCATCAAGGGTACAAACAATTACAAAGATACAAAACAAAAAATACAACAAATGAAATAACCTGCTTTCTACGAGTGCCGTGGAGACAAAGTTTATACACTTATATAAAATAGCTACTGATATAGATATAGCTTGATTGTGAACAAACACGGCGGATGCGGGAGAGGTGTTTCTTGAGTTTTGCATTCAAAACAGCTGACTGTAAAGGCCACGACTCGCATTTAAGAATGAACAAAAATGTGTTTACGAACTTTGTTTATGAAGCTCTAGAGAAAGGGTGGTTGTGGTGTATTCATTGGATTGCTACCTGTTAGCCGCGTCTCTTTCACGAGCGTGTTTGTGTTCATCGACGGAAATATATTTTTTCTTCATGATTTTGTAGCTGATAATTTTATGCTGAGAGGGAATTGCTCTGAATGCTTACGAACAGGACTTGCTCTCTCTGAAGTGACGGCTTCAGCCACCTTTCTCGTCCCTACATCGCTCGAAACTTTGACAGTTACAAAAAAAAAATATAAAGCCGTTGCTCAATATACCGCTAAATATGAAATTGTTCTTGAGTATAGCAAATAGAAATAATCCGTATTCTTATATCACGGCATTTGTTTGTTCACACACCCTGTTGTTTTCACTGATGGCCATATTATTCATCAATCGCTTTTTGCCGTTATATAGTTGTATTGATACAAAACTGTTAATAAATTGATGAAAGCACCAAAATATTACATATTTTCAGTGAAGTTTTCCATTGATGTATTTTTGCTTTTACATTGAATAAAGTCAAGTACAACATACTGTCTCCAAAATTCTTCGTGATTTCATGCGATTAAGAGCAACTAATACTATAATACGAGGTTTGCTTCAAAAGAAAATTTTAGCAGACCAAAAATAAGAACTAATTATGGAAAATTCACATTTCAATTCTCTTCATCTAAAATATGGGAATCAGTAGATTACAAAATAAAAAAATCTAGCTCATCCTATCTGTTTAAGAAACACTATAAGCAATCTCTCCTATTAATTCAAATGTAATTATAGAGTATATACAGTTGTGAATTCGTTCTAGCGCCGCTCCGTTCTCATTAGTAGCAAATCGTAGGCAGTGGACAACTCGAAAGCATTATGCTACTTTGTCCACTGCGCACGACATAGTGAATTGTTAACTCCAATTTATATCTACTGCTCACCATAACCTTATTACTCTTCACTTTTGTAAATAATCTATATGACGTGCGCAACTTCAATAAATTGTAAAAATTGCATGTATTATATATACAACACACTTATTGTTATACAGGGTGCATACAAAAATTGAATAGATTTTAAATTTCTCTCAATTATATATATATATATATATATATATATATATATATATATATATATATATATATATATATATATATATATATATATATATATATATATATATATATATATATATATATATAGCTTCTTTGGGTACTTATAATGTAGAATATAATGAAAAAATGCCTCGAACTCAAATTTTGTAAACCGGGGGGGGGGGTGTCTATTCCAACAAACTAAAAATGGCTTACGCACCAGATTTAATAGCTTTACTCGTATTTTGAGTTAATGGGTAAAAAATGTGTCGGGTGTTTCATTGCAGCACGAAATTTCAAACAAGTTACTTCAGCCTTTAACTATTCACGCAAACTTACATTTTTTCCTAATAAATCAGCCTTTTGCATGCTTAATTAATGCATTTTCCTAATTTGCATATTGCAACAATATTGATAAGTAAACAGAACAATTATAGACGAGTGCTTGATATTACTCTTTGTCCATTTGATGAAGCGCACCAATAGCTGATCTCTTTCGGGGTTGATTCTTGATGGGTACTGGGTTCCCCTGCACCCAATGCGCTCTAGCTGCTGATGTTCTTTTGTTTAAACCGGGCAAATTTAATACATGCGCAATAAATGAATGATTTTTGTTTTCAAAACAGCTGTGTCGTGGAAGAAAATCCCAAGACAGCAGATCGAACAGAAATCACGTTTTCCGGGACAATGGTTGTTGTTTAATTGTTCTGTCAATACATCCGATCATGTGACATTATGGTTTAAGAAAAACAGACAATCTGAAGAGAAACGTCAAGTTATTGATAAAAAGATAACAGTGGTTTCTAAGAATATATTCAAAATAACAGGCTTGACAGACAAGGATAGGGGATTTTACATATGCAGAGTTTGCGGACAGGAAAAACAAATGTTTGTTGAAATATTACATGGTAAACTTATTCTCAAAGTAATGCTTATTTATTACGAAAATATTAAATTCGCCTGTCTTAGTGCAGTACGTATACATTATCTACTTGTCAATGTTTTTCTTGACGCATATTTTGTATATTCAGGCTATATACATGTTAATGCACTGATCACTGCAAAAAATCCCCGACTAATTTGGCTCAAAATCTTCAGGAAATAGTGCACCCACAATGCCTAAAATTTCTCAAATTTAATTTCTTTAGCAAATATATCTTTGCTCGATTTATTTATAAAGAGTAAATTGGACAATTTACACAAAATTCAGAAGGAATTTGCTCTTAATTTTGAATCACAATTGGTGCATTATTTTCCTCAAGTTTTTAATTGATTCAAAATACTTTGGGTTTTTCAGTTAACATATTCTGCATGTACATGCCTAAATAGGCCAACTTTATATTTGTTAGCAGCCGTACATTTCCCAAACCGATATTATTTTTCTTCTGGTGTTTATATATAAAATACTGACCCATTATGTTCTTCGATGCCTTGGTGTCCAGTGTATTCGTCTTTGTTTCTCAGTATAGGTCGTATCACATGCCAATTTCCTATCAGGATACTTCGTTTATGAACTGCTAATTCCCCCTTAATCTATGTGTAATTTTGAGCTTCCCGATTTGACAATTTGATAATTTCTTGCATTGTTGGATCTTTCCGAGTTTCCATTTCGACTTTCGGAAGTGTGTATATATATATGTGACAAATGCCAGCACTCTGCTCAGTCGACAAGACTTCATAATGTAACAAACAGAACGGCTAAGTTTGAAGAAGTTTATTAAAAAATATATTAAAAACAAAAACTGTTTAGTTTTTGTATTTAAAATATTTTTTGAACTTTTGACTTCGCTAATGCTTCCCTTTCCCTGGGTTTTAATAGCCGTGCGGAATTAGTAACCTCGCCACGGAGTAACGACCGGAACGGCGCTCCGCGCCGTTGGCTCGGGGACAAACGTGGTTTGAGCCGAGAAAATTAGAGCTAAAGTTTATGTAAATTGACATAATTTTTATCAAATACGAAACCATCTGTCCACACGCCAGTGATTTCCTTTGTTTTTTCCTTATGAATTATAAAATAGTTTTTAAAGTATTTTTAATTGTTAAACCTGATATAGAGTTCTCCTTCTAGGAATAGCTAATGCAAGACCAATCGTAAAGAAAATACCAAATAAAGCACTCTATGATATTGGAGAGGAGGTCAAACTAACATGCAGTGCAGAAAACACTACCAATGGGTATGAAATCAAATGGTACAAAATCAGTTCAAATAGAGAGCTAATTGAAATGGAGGAAGCTTATTCCGAATGGGTAGGCGAAATTCAACATGAAACGTTGTTGTTGAAGTCGTTATCAGCTCAGGATGCGGTGACCTACATGTGTAAAATATCCTTTCTTGAGTATAGCGCCTCTGAGTTGGTAAATATTTTCCAGAAAGGTAATAATCATTATGTTTTTCTGTTAAACGTTATTTTAATTTAAATTTTTAATTTTCCTTGGTCCGTTATATACGTGAATTTTATCCTGACGTGAATGCGACAAATTTGGGTCGTCTCAGAGCCAGAAAAGCCAGTACGCGCATTTGCGGCGTAAACCCATAATGCCGCTTCCGAAGTGAGATATCAATTAAGAATTTTTTTGCCACGGTCAATCACGTTATTGGCACTTGCAAGTGTTCGCCGAACATGGATTAATCTGGCATGTGAAATAAGAAAGAAAAATGGTTTGCCAACTCTGTCACTATAGCTACCATACCAAATTTTCATAAACTCATGAAAATCATCATTATACTTCCTCTAATTTCAATATGTGTAGAAAGAACCTTAATTGCCTAAAGTAAATAGCGAGAATAAAAAAGAAAAAAAAGTTTTATTACTCTTCTGGATTTAATCCCCAAATGTTTTGAGAGCGGCAACCAGTGGCGTGCTGCATGGTTGGGGAATCAGGGGGTATGCACCTCCCCTTTGCGAGGAATCATAGGGTGCGCAAAAACCTTCACGAGGGCGCCGAAGTTACATGGAATTAAACCAAAATTGTCAATTCTACTTAAAAAGTTGCAGTTGGCCTTCCCTGACGCCAGCTAAATTTTGAGTTGTAATTGGCCTTCCCTGACGAATAGGAGCCGGGCTAAATTTCTTCCGAAAGTTATCATGTCTTATGCACAAACTTTTTGCTAGTTGCCATGTAGCCATTTACACTGATACTATTCAATTCATAATATAAACCCCAACTTGAATCATTTCTGCTGGTAAAAAGACGACTTTTTCAAAAAATTGACTTTTAATAATTTTAGGAATACTGAATGGTCTAGTTTTAATATTATTGCCTGATAATTCCAAAGTATTTCATATCGCTCTCCTTGGTGTTTGCATTAAGCATACAATGGTTATTGCGGAGTGATTAATGTCGATCGATTCATAGCTTTAGTGTTAATTACAAAAAGTTTAGCCATCAACTTTCAAGCATGCAAAATCTAATTAAAATATTTCATTTCACCGCAGTCCCATTGAAACCTGATATTCAAATACTGAATGAACAAAATGATTTCCATCCGAATGAAGGAATGCGTTTTTCACTATCGTACAACGTGTCATCTTACCCAGCCTCTGACATTACATGGTGGAGATCTAAAGATGGAAAAGAATATGAGTTTATCACTCAGTGTTTGGCGTCAAAAAAGTGCGAATTTCACGGAGGGAAAGAAAATATTACGAAGACAAGTTTCGAAATTGAGGATCTTAAATTTCCCCCAGATAATTTCTTCTACAAATGTAATGCAAGTAATGACTATGGACATGACTCAGAAACCTTTCAGTTAGAAGTTTACGGTAATCTAAATATGTTATATTGAAACCATTTCTGTTTCTACTAAATAGATTCCATTAATCTTAAGATATAAATATTAATGTCCAGCACAAAATTCGTAAAAGAGCCATAACAAAAGGTTTAAAATATTTATCAGAAAACTAACGTTTCGTCTTTAAATTAAGACATCTTCAGAGCAATGACATACAAAGCGGAAAACACAGAAATATGAATAAATTACAACTATTTACAAGATATTATATTACAAAAGTAGAAAGAGGAATGGATCTGCAGAGTAGAAGTAGAGGGATCGAACTGCCTTGTACGTTGAGAGAGGCATTAATATTTATCTTAAGATTACGATTTCCGCCTGGTTCATCTATCGCTGGTTCCATTAAATTCCTGAATTTCAAATATTCATTTCTATTGACATATGGCTTGTGTTTGACAAATTTTCTAATGAATAAAATGACTAAAAGCGTTTAACTATTTTGTTTACAACTACTTTCGTTGTTTTTTGGTCATTTTTGTTTTTTTGTGGCATATGCTATAACACAACGCTTCACGTTTCGTGTATATCCTTGCACTTATGTTACCTCTACTTCTGTAAATAATTTTTAATTATATATTAATTTCTTTACAGTGATACCTGAGATTAATATGCAGACGATATATAGATTCAAAGAAGGGCTGATAATTAATTGTTCATTAAAGAGAAGTAATCCTCCAGAAGTAAAATTCACCTGGTATACATGTAACACTCCCAACTGTGGCGGGAAAAGTTTGTCTGAAAAATCTTTCTTACGACTCGACAGTCAACCAAAATCTGTTATGAAGTATCAGTGCAAAGCCAAGAACGCTGCTGGCAGTGCATCTGAAATCATTGTGGTGTTTAAGTCCGCAGAAAACAACAGTAAGTTTACCAAATGGAAATTACAGATTGAATTATGCATGTGGTGAGAATACGCCAGGTTACAAGTTGTAATTATGATAATGACTATATTCTACAGGGTGTTCCGAAAAAAAGTATACCTTTTGAAATGAAGCCTTTGTTGGAATTTTAATGGTTTATTACTATCCTGAACTAAGTTAAACAGAATTTAAAGTTATTTAAGGAGGCTCCCTACAGTTTCCAATACATATATATCAGTTTTTGAAACTAAAATCTATTTAAGTTGAATCTAAAACAAATAAATTTTTGCACAAACCATTATTTCCTATTATATAAAAGAGCAACTTTAACTCACAATCGCTACTCTTCACGTTACCATGACAACATGACGTCACCATCTATATGGCCTATATCAACCAAAAAAGCCGTCTTAGCGGACAATTAACCACGGTGACCTACCTTTTTTATTGCCCAAAATACATTGTTATGAAGTTTGAATCTTTTTGAAAAGTTATTTGATAATCGCCAGTGTAGTTTTCGAGACACTGAATTTAAGATTGCATTTAGCCTTTTGGAAAGGCTGAAATTCAGTTTCTCTCGATCGAAAACTACACTGGCGATTTTCAAATAAATTAGTTCAAAAAAGATTCAAAACTTCACAACTATATACAGTTGGTGGCGTAATGTTGGCATGGTAACATGAAGAGTATAGCGATTCTGGGTTAAAATTACTTTTTTATATAAAAACTTTTAATTACCTTTTTTTATATAAGATTCAAATAGCTTTTAGTTTAAAACACTTATATATATTGGAAACTGCAGGCAGCCTCCTTAAACTCTTTTGATTAATGTAACGAAGTGTTTTGCACTGCGGCTGTACTTTGCGCCTGCGCATAATTTTAAAAGACGATAAAGACTCGTTCCTCCCTGGACAGTTGAATCGTTTTTGCTCGACCTGCATGATGGTGTAACTGATTAGTAATTTGATCATTTTTGTGCAGTCACTCTCGTTTTATAATACTAGAAGCAATTTTAAATTCCCAGAAGTAGAAAATCTTTTACTTAACATGAATAGAGGTACTTATAAGGCCTCGTTTTTCAATACACCCTGTATTCACGCCTAACCTGAACAGAGTGTATAAAAAAATATCTTTAGAAATTAACCTATTGTTTTAGAAATTTGCCTGTGAAAAAGGTATCAAATTTCTCAGAAGATAAACTTATTAATATTAATCAGTTTGATACCTTTTTACAGGAGTATTATTATTCATGCTTGGTTGGGTTTAATAGAATATTTTAATACAGGCAATTATTAGTTTATAGTAATGTTTATAGTAATGGTTTTGTCAGCATAGCGAGGATTTCTGCATGCATGCATTTCTAGTCTTTAAAAAAATCTTCCATAATGTGGAAAAGTCCGGTGTCGAGATTCCAGATTATATATGTTTATTTTATCGAGCGAGCAAGACTTCAAACGCCATAATAGTAGGGCAACTAAGTTTTGATGTCTCCTGTCCTGGGAACCTCAACACCTCTCTCCCTTACCTTGATCTGGGATGCTTGCTACGTCTGCAGCTTCATTAACTTATTTCCAAATCCACCGATACCAATAAAAAATGTATATTTCCTACCACCATGCAAACTGAGAACGACCTACCCAAAACAATGCCTCCCACTGCACGAAAAATTGGATTTACCACCATAGGAAACACAGAGTAAACTTGTAGATAATGCCGCATTTGCTCGTAAATATGAGCAAATGCGGCATTATCTCAAGTTTACTCTGTGTTTCCTATAGCAGATCCATGGACCCGCTCACACGTCATGACAAGAAAAAACAACAGCAAAGAACTTGGCATTCTGGGCACAGTGACGAATTTTCCTGCATTTTTTCTTCTGCTTTACTTTGACGGCCTATTTATAAACAAAATAATTAAGCTTCAAATTGGGGTATAAAATTACCTAATTAATTTTTGAGTCAGTCACGCAATGATTGTTATTTTGCAGTTTTCAATCTTTCATCGTCCATTCTACCTGCAAATTAAAATTTTTTGTATAAACTATATTTTAAATAAATCAGCAGTCACCTCCTTAATATTAAGCATATGTTAGCATATGCTTAATATTAAGGAGGTGAACTGCTGATATCCTCAGTTGAGATGAATTCACCCTAAAATAATCTTTTAATTGGGACACTACGATGTAGCAGCTAAACAAAGATTTATTAACAATAGTTAATTTTTTTCCCAAAAAGGTATCCCTAACCCAAATTCATCTGACCAGAAACGCACACTGATCTTGATCGTTCTTCCAACTGGATTGATATCCATGATAATTGTGGTCGTGGCGGGTTTTGTGTTGTACAGAAGAAAGAAAATTTATGGCGGGTTTTACCTGTTTTCATATCCTCATTTACCTGACTACATCGAGAGGATAAATAGAAATGGAAATATTCAAGAACAGTTTCACAAACTGCCGTTTATACCAGAATGGGAATTTCCAAGGGAAAGGATTAGCTTTGGTAGGTAATTTATTTTTATACAATAATCAACCAAGAGTGAACATCCACGTTTTGTAATTCGGAATAAAATACATTCAAAACGAAGCAAACTTTTTAATTATGTAATCTAGGATGTCGCCTTGTATTCTGTTACATATTCCTTTCGACCACAAATAAGCAAATAATATATCAGATAACCAGTAGCAGTTCTTGGGTGCTTCCATATACTTCGTATATAAGCAGCGTTTGCCATTGATTGGAATCTTTCCGTTTTCCCATCCAACATCTTCGTATGAGCAAATTGGCTGTAGTTAGCCTCAAAGATAATCATTTTCTAAATAGATTACAAAATAATTTAAAATATATTTCAGCCAGGGAACTTGGCTCTGGACAATTTGGAATTGTTTGGTTAGCGGAAGCAATTGGTATATCTGCATTTCATCCAAGAAACATGTTGAGAGAAAGAGAAGGCGAACAAAGGTTTACTTTGCTCAATCGCACAACGAAAAGAAACAGTTATGTCTTTTGTAAAGAAGTAACCGAAGTTGCAGTTAAAACGATGAAAGGTTTGATTTCAAAATTTTGTGCAGTATCTAGCTATATTTTATTAGATTACTGCTTGCATTTAAGAATCTAGGCTACTTGCCGATAATTCATTCGTCGTAAAAAAATCTGAGAAATACATACATACATAGGCTACAGTATCTGATATAAAAATGGTCATGGAGTGCATGTACGTTGGCGCGACCACACAAGTTCATTTTCCGTATTAATGCCGTTGTCTGCCGGAATATAATTTCGCCTCTGTATATCGTATATGATTAGGCCAAATCCTGCAGGTTTTCGTGGGGTAACTGCGTTCACCTCCTTACTATTACTGGACAAGAAAGAAGATAAAAATTAATGCCGAGTTATTAACTATGTTACTGATAATATAATATATATGGGATATAACACGTAATTTGATTGGCTAATGTGCGTGCATTATAATGTAATTACTGTATGCATGCACTGTCTTGGTAGCGGCGCTACCTGCAAGTGCTTGAAGTAACTGCAATCCTTGATTAGAATGTCTTATATACATGCATAAGTAAAGTAGAAAGTTTTTAAATTTTGCCGAATACGTTTTGCAATATTTTAATACCGACCGTATTTAATAAAATTCGTACTCAAAATGACGAAAATTGATCGAAATGATGTCATCAAAAAACGTAAAATTTGAGGAAAATTTTCTTCGAACAGTCGTGTTGTCAGCTTTTTTCATTTCCATTGAATATTATTACATTAAGTAATACTAGTTAAAACGCTGACCAGTCGAGCCCCATGTGTTTCGTGCCCTAGACAATGACAACAAGGATTGTCAAATTTCATTTCGTAATAGTAACATACAAATATTGAACTAACAAGCGTTTTGTGGTTTCACTAATTTCCTGTTTTGTGGCCGAATTTTATTCATCAGCCGACAATCTTGTCGGCTTGATATATAAAAATGTTGACAATATGAAACATAACTCAAAAAAATTTCTTCGGTGGCCGGTCCCCTGTTGCAATTTGCAAGTTTCAAGCGAAACCGCGGGCATGTTCGGACCACGCAGGACTATAAATGCAAGTTTCCATTCATTGAATATTATTACATTAAGAATTACTATTTTTACTGGGTGTAAAACGCTGGCCAGTCGAGCCCCATGTGTTTCCTGCTGTAGACAATAACAACAAGGATTGTCAAATTTCATTTCATTATAGTAGGCCTAAAATACAAATATTAAACTAACGAGCGTCTGTGTGATTTGACTAATTTCCGGGGGCCGGTTGTATAAAACTCTTAATCACTTTGCTAATCACTACGTTGTAGTTAAATAGTGATTAAATCTCAAATAGGCGCTTCTTATTGGATGACGTTTGCACTTAACCATGATTAATTTTAATCACAACCGGCCCCTGTTGTATGGCCAAATTTTATTAATCAGACGTTAATCTTTTCGGCTTGATATATGAAAATTTTGACAATATATTGTAAACTTTATTGGACAGTAAAACAAGACATACCCAACGGCACGAGTGCAAACGGGACTCGAAGTCCCATGCGAGGCACTCTACCTTTTTACAAATTAATTAATTTACAAAATTATTGTTACGATTACTAATATGAAACATAACTCAAAAAAAAATTTCTGGTGGCCGGTTCACTGTTGCAATTTGCAAGCTTCAAGCGAAGCGGGCACCTTTGGACCACGCAGGACTAACTGCAAATTTTTTTGGCTATCTGCAAAAAAACTACATATACAAGCATGAAAAACTGTTAAGCGAACATTTATACCGCTACAGTTTTGGATCTGACGATCCGAAGCACCTGTGACGAACCGGAGGGTTAAAAACTAATTATAGATAGTTCACAAGAAGAACGGCAACGGTGGCAACAATGACGCAGTTCGTTTGATGAAACCTATTTGTTATCTAAACCTGATTGTTATTTAAATGTTGCAGAAAATTTTGATCGAAACGACCTGGCTGACTTGCAGTCCGAATTAAAGATTTTAATTCATGTTGGTGAAAATGAAAATATTGTAAATATACTAGGTGCTTGTACAAAAGGTTAGTAACCCTACACCTGTTTGTAATTTGTAGAGGATGTGTCAAAAATTGAAACTGTCTTAAAATTTTGCAAATTTATTAAAATTTATATGAATATGAATAATTAAGTCTCCTTTGATTTTGTCGACAATGAAATTTGTCTTAAAATTAAACTTTCAAGTACAAAGAGCTGTTTTCGCCAATCAATGGTTTCCCGGAAATAATTGGAAAGTTGAAGACGCGTCTCGAATTCGCAGACGTCAAGTACCAAAGGTCAAGACGGCAACTACCAAAGATCAAATTAATCAAACTACTCATGCATTAACTACCAAAGATCAAATTAATTAAGCAATTTTAATATTTAATTTGATGAACATTGAGTCTTTCCTGCACTGGGACGATCATTGAAATTTGGTGTTTTTGCTGCTTTACATTTCATCAGTGATTTATTTCAGACATTTGAAGTTTTACAATTTTATACATGATTAAATTTTATTCCTGTCAACATATAATTAAAAAAATGCAGTATTCAGTGACCTGACGGTGGGCGTAGTCTTCTTCAAACTGTTTCTAACTCGACTAACTACGTGCCAATGAATAGTGAAGTTTTCTGTTTAGAAAAATGATCCGTTAGTGAATGTTGTTTCTTTAGAAAAATGTTTGGATACTAGCTTTTTATATTGTGGGAATTAGCTAGCCCCAATACCATGTCATTTTGGTATTGGCCGTTATATAATGGTTCATAAAGAACATTATAAACTTCACCTTCATGAATCAAATCATATCAAATTACTCGATGTCCTTCGCAAAACAAGATTGAAAACTGCCTACAGTTCCCATAGTAATTTCGAAACTATTTTTCCTTAGGCAAAAGTTCAAACCTTTGGATAATAATGGAATATTGTCCAAATGGAAATCTTCGAGAATTCTTACAAAACAATCAGAATCGGTACAGCGTTGAGAAAGAATCTTTCGATCCAGATCTTTCCCTAGAGTTTGGTCCAAAAAATTTAATATATGTTGCTTGGCAAATTGCAAAAGGAATGACATTTTTGACCTCAAGAAAGGTAAAGTTTCCCCATCCTGGTAACCTGACCCTAGTAACTGACCAGAACCTGTACGCACACTATATGTATCAGATTTTGCCAATGTTTGCGGTAGACCGCAGGCATAAATTGAAAGAAGTGCCGGAGTGAATTCAGACCCGTACGGATAGCTCGTTCGGGCTGAGCACAATGCTGAGCACAATGCTGAGCACAATGCTGAGCACAATGCTGAGCGCAATGCTGAGTACAATGCTGAGCACAATGCTGAGCACAATGCTGAGCACAATGATGACCACAATGCTGAGCACAATGCTGAGCACAGTGCTGAGCACAATGCTGAGCACAATGCTGAGCACAATGCTGAGCACAATGCTGAGCACAATGCTGAGCACAATGCTGAGCACAATGCTGAGCACAATGCTGAGCACAATGCTGAGCACAAGCACAATGCTGAGCACAATTTGTCATTATTTTGATGTAAGGAGAATTCTGAGCACAATGCTGAGCACAATGCTGAGCACAACGCTGAGCACAATTTGTCATTATTTTGATGTAAGGAGAATTTTTCAAATGAATTAACAAACTGTATTAGGAAGCTCTGTATCTATTAATACACACCATAGTTTGTTGAAGCAATATTTCCAGGACTTCCCAAGGGAGGGGGGGGGGGGGCAAAAGGGGCAATTTGACCCTGGCCCCCAGTTTAATGGGGCCCAAAATTTTGCAACAGGCGAGCGACAAAAGGTGTAATTAAAAAATATATTTGGAACATTTTTTATATAAATAATGAGAATGAGATAAAATTTTTAGATCTTAATTTTACTTGTAGTGGTAACATTAACTTAATTGTTGTTTGTCAGGGAACATTTTTGAACCTTTGTTCACGCGGAGCGCAGTTCCGGGCGTATGCGCGGGGCGAGGGTATAATTCCGCCCGCCTATTTACACCAGGGAAAACAAACGCATTAGCTAAGTTTTAAGTTCATCAATGATCTCGGGCATGATCGTGGGTAACCAACGATGTTTCGGTGGGTGGTCATCCTCACTGATCTCAAAAACATGGCGGACCGTAACGAATAGCGAACACCAGTGATTGGTCAAATTTAAAATTTGAATTATAACGACTGTGTGACGACAGCGAAATAGTAAACATTTCTTCATTTGATGATTTCTTGCAAATATATTTCATTTTTACAAGACTTTGTGAATTTTAAAAGCTTTTTATGAAAATATCGGCGAAAGAATTGCTAAAAGAAGGGGGAAGTAAAGGCGCTGACGTTAACGAAAGTAGGTTTGTTTGAATATTGATCTATTGTTCGCTTTATAACGGCTTTAAAGCTGACTTGTTGCGCATATTTTAAATGAAAAAGAAAACAAAGTGGTTTCAATGCGAGAATTTGAAATAATTTAATTTCAAACTCAAAGTTCTTCGAAAAAGGCAGTTTAGTTTTATAAAGAACATTTTATAACGTCTTGCGAAGCGTTTGAGGTTGAATTTTACCTTCAATTGAAGCTTATAATACATATAATATATTACATACCTAACATATATTTGTTTCGGGAATTGATATTTTTGTAATTGAAATTGATATTTTTAGGGAGATTTTTCATTTGTAAAAATATTCTTTACAAAATTATCGTGTAACCATGACAACTAGTTTAAATACTTCATGTTCGGAAAATACAATGGTTTTGTCAGCTAGGCGCGTGGTTTCTGCATGCATGTATTTTCTACCAGGGGCGTAGGAAGCATCAAAATATTGGGGGGCACCGGCTTCTAGGGGCAATTTAGGGTATTGAAAAGGGCACCTAAAAAAATTTTCACGGACATGTTGGTGACGGATGGGGGAAGGGGGAAGAAGAACATTTTTTCCGTCGTACAATACCGAAATTGCACGTTTTTGACCAATTTTTTTTAAAAAAACTTGGAAATTTCCAAACAAAAAGGGCACCTTTGATGTTAATTTAGGGCCATTCCATTTAATATCCACACCCCCCCTACGGATGAGGTCAGTAAAATTTTAACCCCTAAGAAAAAAAGATCAAAGTGCCGACACAAAACACCCCTCAGAAATTTGTAAATTTTCCCTTACCCCTCAGAAAAATCGCAGAGATCAAAGGATGCCGACAGGCTTAACCCCTCAGAAACGACTTTTTGAGTCACCCTTGAGAAAAACTCATCCGTAGGGGGGGTGTGGACATTAAATGGAATGGCCCTTAGTTTACAGCGACATTAGCTTGTACAAAAAGAGCACTCTTCATCACAAAAAAGGGCACTTTTCAGTCACAAAAAAGGGTACTTTTAGTCCTTTGGAAAAATTGGGGGGGGGGGCACACCCCCCCCCCCACCCCGCGGTTCCTACGCCCCTGTTTTCTAGTTATTTAAATAGAACCATCGATATAGACTTGTGATTTCATCTATTTTGTAGAGTGAACTTGAACTTAACTAAATTACATTGCCATTACCATTACCATTTATTAACTAAAAGATGTTTGTCATATTGTCTTTTGAGGCTAACAACCTATCATTGTTGGCAAGGTTGTGTAAACATATATATAAATATTTTTCGAATCTTTTTTCCCTGTTATTCCTGTACAGATAATTCATCGAGATCTGGCTGCACGAAATATCTTACTTGGGCGGGGATATGTAGCAAAAATTGCAGACTTTGGATTGGCCAGAGATGTCTATAAAGATCAACAATACTTAAAAACATCAACTGTAAGTTTACAACCATCAATTTTGCTCATTGTATTCTCAGTAGTCTGAAATGCTCAGCTCTTAGGGACCGGTCATTTATTAGAGGGGGGTGGGGGATGGGCTGGTGGATTTTCATTTTCCTCAACATAATTTCATATGGCCCTGCTCCTGTCACTGCATAAAATAATGTGGCGCCCCAAGGGAGTGCACATGAAATGGCATGGCCCTCCCTCAGTTACAATATTTATAACATTGATAATGCGACACAAGTATATTTTACTTAACTATTCAAAGCAAATAGCGAGTAGCCCTTCTACCAGATCTTGTAGTTGTCACTGTGATCTGAACATCGTCTTCATCTTCTTGTGAACTCGAGCCAATCTCTGCAAGCACATAGTCTCTTTCATCGTTTTCTTCATCAAAAGACAAGTACTCTTCTTCATCTTCACTACTGCATGGTGGGTTTTCCTCTTCTTCCGTAGAGTCTTGTATTTGTTGTTCAATAATGTGTCTCTGAACCTCCATCACCATCCCTTGTTTGTTTGAAGCAACGTGAAGTCCATGCTGCTTCAAGTACTTATCAAGAACTGCTTTCGTCTGCTTACTAAGAGAACCATCTTTGAACATTCCATTCCAATCATACTCATGATATGTCTTACTTGCCTCAGCTGACTTTTTAGCTAATCTTTCCTTTTTTCTTTTATCTTTCTTAAGATTCAGCAATTTCAAATAGTTTTTCACGCATCCCTCTGCCACAACAAACTTTCTGGAAAATGTTGAGATGCTAGTTGGATCATCTAAGCAGCATTGACCTGATGTGTATGCTGCCTTTAGCTGTACCTGTGGCATGTAATCGTCAATGTCTCTGTTTTTTGCTGGTGTTTTAGACAAAGGAAGATAATGTTGCCCATCACTTTCTTTATTGGGAAATGGCCTTGCAACATGATCAATCTCATCACAGCATTGTTTGTTTGTGCTGCAAAAGTCACAAAGTGTTCCACTTTCCCCATTTTCTTTACAGGCTCCTTTAAGATATTCAAGGAACATCTCCCCAATGATACAGTGTTCATCCATAAATGAATATATCTTCTTAAAGTAGTGGTATCCAGGAACATGACGTTTTGCAGTATCTGTTTTAGCATTTGCATACTTCATGAGATACGATTTGTTAAAAAAGAACTGATAATTCAATGTTGTAGTTGTGTAGCATTTCATATAATCTTTACCAGGGCCAGGTTCATCGTCGACCATGGCTGTCACTTGTTTAGCCACTTCCCACGCATTCTTCTCCATACAAATCGCCTCTATTTCTTTCACTTGTGTTGCAGATAGTTTCTTGATCTCATCATTTGTGAGGCCATCAAAGGGCCTAAAATAATCCCATTTTAAAGCTGTCCCATCTACTAGGGCATCTCTCGGACTCGTTTTGAGAAGAGTCTCCCGGAGCACGATGAATTCTATTAACACGGTCTGATGAGTGTATTCTCGCGATTTCAACATCTCTAAAACGAGCTTCAATGTTACTTACGCCGACTCCAGGGCCTGCATCAGTAGTTTTGAGGATGCTACAGCAGATCTTGGGACGTCTCAAATGGTCTAAATCATTGAGATATTGCTGACAGTCACTTAAGATGTCCTTAGTTTCCTCCCATAACTTTCCTTGTCGAACATGCGTTAACATTTGCGTTTGTACTGATGTTGCCTTTTCCCGAAGGTTAGAGAGGTTTTCCAGTAATTTACTCCTGATTTCTTGCTCAGATTCTGCTGCAACATCTTGGTATTGGATTGAGATATTGCTAATTTGATTTTGAAGCCAAATGAGTTTTTCCTGTTCATAGCAGTAGTGCTTACAATCCGTTTCAGTAGTAACGCGCATGACATCTTCTTCGATTGTCAAATCAGTAAAGTAATACACAGCATCATGGGAGCGAATAGCTAGCTTTTGCATCTCCTTACTTAAAACATTGTTCTGTGAATTCTCTTGAAAGAGTTGGGGGACTTCGTAGCATAAGCGCATGTCATCTGAGGCCCACATGCTACCGCTACTCCCAATGTAATATTTGGGACTAATGATGACCAAGCTTTGATCTTGGTCGCTTATTAATTAATGTTTTCCTTGGATAGTTTCAATATGCTTCTTAATACAGCGGAAAGATGCAGGAGTCTGATTTACTTGAGGAATGTTAAAATCGTGCTGGGGCAGTTGTTTCTGCTCATCAGGATCACAGACATTATATATCACACCAGCTTTCGTATTTCTCGCTCCTACATCTGTGCCTGGCCGTAAATACGCCTTATCATCCATGCTCACAACAAGACTATGCTCTTTTTGATTTTCAGAAAACATTGTGAGCTTCGCATTCAAAACATGAGCACGTTGATGATGTGTGCTTACTGTGTCATGGTCTTCTGTTTTCCGGAGTTTTTTACTACACCAAAGCCACTTTCCAACGTGTGACTTGGCAGCAATAGACCTGATAATTTTGGCCTTTCCCCGATTTCCTACTCTGGTTGCTGATTTTATCAGTCTTTTACAACGTTTCATTAAAGAGTAGTTAGCGAGATGAAGAAAGTCTCTTTTCTTTACGCGGTGGTTTGTGAAAAGTGTAGTTTCATGTCGTCTTCCGTGGCAGGTGCTTTTTGTTGAAATTGCCTTGGCTATGACGGTTTCGTCTTCTGAATCCAGCAGTTGTGGTGCTCCTGCCCCTAACTTTCTTTTTTTTAGTCTGTTGTTAGCTATAAGATCTTGAGCAATTTTCCGTTTTCTTTGTTGTGTTTTCCTTTGTGAAGAGGAGCTTTCATTTTTTTCTAACTCTTTCAAGTTAGCTAACCTTTCTTTTAAGGCATCTTTTTCACCTTCAAGTTCGCACTTCCGCCTTTCTGAAAGTAATGGTTTATCTATTTTCGTATCAAGCTGCTGAATCTTTTTCTCCACATTCTCAACTCTCTCGTGTGTTCTGAGCTTCAAAAGTTCTTCAGCTGTCTTTAATGCATTCTCGCTTTCATTTGCGACAGTCAATACTTTGGAAAGAAACTTGACTGCTCTGTCTGGCTTGATTCCCAGTTTATATGTTTGAGATCTTGAATGAAGCGCAAATATAACAGCTTTTAGTGCCATACGGTCATATTCTGTGTCAATTGAGTTCAAAATCTTGTTTAGAGATTTAGAATCAAGAGGAAATCGCTGATCTTTTAAACTACTCATTGCATTTTCGTCTGACAGCTTATCGAATTCTAAAAAGAAGTCCTGGACACTAACCTCTACATTTTTTAATAAAATGTACCGTTATCCAAACACTACAGTTATAATAACACATAATCCATGATCTTCATGAAGTAAATGATCACGGAACGAAGCTTCTTCAGGAGCACTATCAAAGAAGCCACAATACAGCCCATAAGAATCTTTAAAGGAAATAAAACCAATTGCATTGCTCGAATGCTTACTTTGCACCAAAAGTTGATTCAATATATAAATCAAGCCATTCAATGTGTTGCCCAGTGATTTGCTTTTAGTACATTTTAGCAATCCCTCTAGCTTGTCTAAGCTGTTTCTTGCTTTACATGTTTGGAGCGAGCTGCGAAGGTGTTTTCCTACACATGACTCAGATCTTGCTTTGCTTCGTATTGCAGAGAACGAAAAGCTATATTCTTGTCTTTCTCTTCAATATCTACTTCCTTCTCTGGGTTACTCCTGTTAATTTCCATATCCTCCATGTTTATAAATATGCAATTCCTTTGTAATTGAACCACAGGAGGACTGGGACGTTTGTTCCCAGTACTCCTCCGTTCAGTGTAGTTAGAAAATCCAAAATTGCGGACAAAGACGACAACAAAGACGACTCGTTGCAAGAATTCCTAGAATTTGCTGATCTACAGCAATTCCAAGAGGGACTATACAGAGAAGGGATTATAAAATTAGATCATCTTCAAGATGTTGATGAATGTGACCTGAATGAAATAGGTAAATATATCTTTTCGTAGTTTGAACTTTGAAGTACTTTGAAGTTTTATAAAGCTGAGGTTTGAACGTGCTGGCATAGTGTAATTTTGCATTGTCACCTCACTCATGTTTATATTCTAATATTTTCCTCTTTATAGGTATGTCCAAAGTTGAAGTGAAACGATTTTTTAGAAAGACAAAAGAATACTTGACACCAAAACCACAGAGAGGTGATCCAAATAAGGAAAAAGGTAGCACAACAACAATTCCCTCTACAAGTTGTCAGACATTATGTGTTGGGGGTATTGAATTTCAAAGACCAAGTAGTAAAAATATACAACTTTGGGCGCAGACCAAATATGGCTGGATACCAAACCCAAAAACGGAAAGAGCAAAGTTCATGAATGCAGTGCTGCCCAATTTCTACAAGGCATGTTATAGCAAGTGTAAGAATACTCGTGAATTTGTGAAGCTATTTCACAGCGAGGGAAGACGGCAATATGAAAGCCATCAACGTGTTTCAAAGTTGTCCTCAACTGTTGATGCCATATTGAGCAACATGAATCCTGCCGCAGCGGGGAAGTTTTTCAATGAGCAATATGTTTACATACCATCAGACCAATTGATATTAAGAGAGAATATAAAAATGCTTGTTAAAGTACGAGAACAAGTTGAGAAGGAAGAGCAAGATATCAAAGGTCACCTGAGCAGCCTGTATAACAAGTCAGGAAAGCTTAAAGATGGAAAAGGAAGCCAAAAAGATTTGATGAGGAAAAAATCACAATTCTGACGGTGCTCAGGGGAAACATTATCATTAACATTCAACATTTACAGAATGAAGAAAGCAAATGCAGGAATATGTTTCAAGGACACATTCTGAAGTTTAAATCAACAAAGCGTTCAAAAAAGGAAAATAAGAGAAAGGCACACAAGAGAAAAGCCAGACGAGAAGAAGAAAATTTTGATGCAATCTCCAAACTACTGTCTATAAATGGTGAGACTCCAATTCAAGAAGTCAATGGCAATGCTCTTATGTCATTGAAAGGAAACCAAATTTACTGGCTAAAGCAAATGATGGACAGAAAGCTAATAAGTGATAAAGCTTGCGGAGTTGTCAAAGAGTATTTGCCCTTAATCTGTGAAAGCAGCAGCAGCAGCAGCACCAATACTTCCACCAGTGAAACAGAGAACACTGACACAGAGTAATAGATTAATATTTTTCCAACACGAGAAGAACCGTTATATACTGTACCAGATTTTGTTGTTTTGTTTTCATATAAATATTAAAAATTTGACTGTGGTTGATCCCTTCAGTGCTGTTTTCTTTTGTAGAATATATAGGAAAATGGAATGCATAAAAATATATGACCCCCAAAAATGGTTGCAGAATTTTATGCAACCGCCCATTTTCAAGTGCACAAAAAGGTATGACCCCCTCTCCATTTGCACCAGCCCCCCCCCCC
>CACRXK020002002.1:9995-47314 GCA_902702795.2 Paramuricea clavata | reverse complement strand
GCTGTGCTTGATGGGGTGACCAGTTTGTTGTTCAGAAATACTTCAACTTGTGAGAATAATGCATGCATCCAAAGGTTTGAAGGTCCAACTTGAATGTCTGCACCCACATTTCCTCCGGCCGCAGTAGTGATCTTTGCTTTAACGTATAGGTAACTGCTTGCTAAGTCGGTATAAACTCCAGAATTTGCAGCACATAAAAATTCTATCGTATCTGAAGAAGATAAACTCGTAATAGGATCAATATCTTCCCAAAATCCTTTTTCCATTACCACTTGAGTCGGTGGAATAGAAAATAAATCGAGTTCAGATTTTGAGCATATACAGGAGTCTTTATGCATTGTTTCAAGAGCCATGCCACTTTGGACTATAGTTGTCGAGAGATGTTTTCTGCTTCTTGGTTGGACCGCGAATGGGAGTTTTAGCAGGCGCTGCTTTTTTTATACCCTTTTTGCGACCATTTCCGGTCATTACTTTCTTTGCAACATCAGATACTGCTTGTTTTCCTCGTGATTTAAAAGCTTCTTTTACCTTTTTTCCTTGGAGTACATCTTGACCGACTTCTGTGGCTGCTTGCAATGCTCTTTTGCCAACAACTTTAGCGCCTTGCTTGAACAGAGGGATAGCATATCACGCAAGGCTTTTAAAAATACTTCCGATCCCATATCCCCTTTGCATACGTGCACCACGAAACCCAGCGATATTCCCACCACGCTGTTGTCTCAAGAAATGGTCTTTCAATAGTTTAGCATCCACAACTAGTCTTCCGCGCATTTTTAGATAAAGTACTGAGATCTCTTCTGTCTAAAGTGAAGTGTTGCGATTGACTTCCCGAACTCAAATGAGACGTTTTCGTTTTGGTCATTCTTTATATTCACTTCAATGGTCTCAAAAGAATTTACTTTGACCGGTACGTATTGCAAATTACGAAAACTGGCGTGAACGGTGTTTCCATATTCCCCTTCGATATTAACGATTCGTAGTAAAGGTACTTTCACATCGCCCACAAACTGTGCATCAGCGATATCAGTACAGACATACATGGAGGAAAATCCACCACCGATATCTGCAGGATAGGGACTCGACGTTTTCTTTTCAATAAGTGTGTCCTGGTCAAATCCCAAGACCGTTGCTAATTCTCCGGTAAACCACACAGTTGTGTCGGGTTTTACATCAACCAAAACTTTGCGAGAACTACGATTATAACTAAACTTTACTTTCGTTTGTGTTTCTTTTGACATGCCGGCATTGAGTGCTTTTGTTAGTTGCTCAATAGAAGAATATTGTGTTTCTTTAAGCACGACAGTTTGATAAGGGCTACTGCCAATTTTATATAAAAACGTTTGTTGCACTCCACGTTTTAGCGTGCTCCACGTATGTGGGTAATGCAGTTCCGTCAATGCCACTTCCCATTGGCCTGGCAAGACAATGGTTTCGGCCAATTTCACTCGAAAATTTGCCACTGTATTATTTTGAAAATAAGCCATAGAACTATTACTCGGTAACGTGAGATAAAACTGTGTTGCCATATTGAAGACCAACACACAAATGAATACAAGTTATGAGTTTCAAATATATTTATTTCAGATCTTTTACACTCTCTGCTGGTACCCAAGAATTAAACTTGTCAGGGTAACCCAACCATTTTACATAATACTCTTTACGTTTATTACGCATGCGTGATCTTATTACTTTTTCTACTCTATAATAGTCACTGTCTGATTTGTTGACTTTCTGAAGTTCCTGTTCGTAAAATGTTCCTTCCAGTTCTTCACCGTCATAATCTCCAATCTTGTAAACAGGCGGTCGTCGAGGCACGCGTTTCGTTACCGTGAACACTTCTTCAGTCCAATTGGGCAAGTATCCTTTCTTAAATGTTCGCTTTGCTTTGCTAATCCGGACTTGGTCCCCAATGTTAAACTTAAACTGGATTGATTTTTACGACTCCTTCCCGTAGAGTGTTTGCCACACAATATTCTCGTTACTTTTATTCACATCTACCGGTCTCATACCAATACTACGATGTCGAGAACGATTATAAGATTTGACCAGTTTCTGGAGAATGTCCACGTACTTGAGCGTATTGTTCGCTGTAAAGTATTTCCACATTTTCGTCTTGAGCGTACGATTAAACCTTTCAACAATCGATGCCCTGGTTTCGTTGTACGTCGTAAAAAATCGAATGCTATGTTTCCTCAAAAAGGTTTGAAACTGTCTATTGATAAACTCCGTCCCCTTATCAGTGTGAAACATTCTCGGTTTACGCCCTTTCTTGATTATTTTCTCAAAGGCTTTGACAAGATTGTTCCCAGTTTTTGCTTTTATCGCTTCAACCCACGCATATTTGCTGAGTACATCAATAACAGTTAAAACGTACTTGTACCCATTATTCTGTTGACTTAATGAATCCATAATGACTAAGTCTGCCTCCCACTCATCATCCATGGCTCCAACTATAACACGGTTACGCCTGAAGCGATATCTGACAGGTTTATGCAATGAATAGGCATCTTGCTTTTGTAACCATTGGCGTATTTTATTCCGCGATATCTCATATTTCCCTTCGTTTTTCACGGTGCGATAAACGGAATCTACGCCACCAAAACTTGCGGGGCTTTCTGGATCGTAATAGATCTGGCTTAGATATTTCTCCGCCATCGATGTCTGAGGCTTGAATTACAATTTTTCCACCACAGCAAGCAGAAATACAGCGTACTTTTCGAAAAATGTTTCGAAGAGAGATTTGTGGTAAACCTTTACAGCAAGGCATCCTTACTCTTCCGAGGTTTGAACAAAATGAAACATCCAGTAATTATAGACTGATATATAAAGCTATCAGTGTGAGTGTGAGTGAGAGTGTTATTAAAATTGGACGTTTACTTCGTTTATGTTTGGGAATAGTAAAAATTCGACATGCCTCGATGGTTTTTTGTACATTGTGGCGAATAGATTCCTCGCTATCATTTTGTACACATACCAAAGCTAAATAGGCAATAATACAACCAAAGTTTGTTACATTGATCTCTCTGTAGATTTGGTCAAGGTTTAGATCACGAGCATTTACTGCACGATATAGATCTCGATGGCGGTCGAGAATTGTATTTATATGAAACGATAAAGTTTGCTTATCAATATCAATTTCATTTCGTTTCAACTCATCAAAAATTATATCTATGTTATCCATGATACTCTCCCCACAACGATTGAACAACAAGTGAGACACACAGTATTTATTTCAGTAAATATATGCAAATTTACATTAATTAACTAGCAACGTATTATTATTACAAGAGGTCTATTTTATCAAGTTCACTTGTTAAACCAAATCTACGAAATTCATCATAGGCCTCCTTAGTGTTAGATTTAGAACTATTAAATGTCTCTCCTGTTTCTTCAACCATGTACTGGTATTGTAGTGGATTACTGAAGAGCACGATGCCAGTGTTGGTCACCCGAGGGCCTTGTTGCTTCCATTCGAAGAAACCACAAGAGTCGTCCTTCGGACAGCAGTAAAACAGACGGTTTTGATTCGGACCATCTTTCTTGACTTTTCGTTCACAGCACACCATTCCATGTTGACATAACGGTCTTGGACCTTCGAACACGTCTCCCCATTGCCAGAACCTGCAGGGATCCTTTCGCTCAGAACATACGAAGAAGGGTCGTCCATAACTATCTTTCATTGTGTCTTTGACCACACATAACTTGGCAAATTTCTGATGTGTAGAACACACGGGATGTATAGAACCACTTGCACGAAACGCAGCTACAGCTCTCGTATACATATAACAATTTTCGTCTGGGCAAAAGAATTCACAGCTTGGCTTTTCCCCACAAAACCAAAATGTACCATTGTTTGTAGTTGTAGAAATAGCAGCTTTTCCATGTAGACACTCCATGACTGATGTAGAACTAATGCAAAACTATGCTTGTTACAAGACGCTTGTCGATTTTATACAGACGCTCGTTAAATCAAACAACCAATCATAGTAAGCCAACATTAATCCCGCCATTGTATCATACACGAGGAGTGACGCTAAAAAACGCGTGGTCAGCAAGTTTTGTTCAATTTCGCCCGAACAGGCCCGCGTGACGTCATTGCATATAATTATGACGTATTGGAATACTAATTACCCTCCACACTCCACCGCCGCACTCCACCGCCGCAAAAATGGGGGTCGAACGGCCTCTATATTACTACTTACATAGCCATAGGTTTTTAGATTTTAGTACTGAATGAAAAAGCTGATATAAATTCTGCTCGCAGAAATAAATTGCAGGGACCAGTTGTATAAAACTCTTAATCACTTTTTTAATCACTAATTTGTAGTTAAATAGTGATTAACTCTCATATAGGCGCTTGTTATTGGATGACGTTTGCACTTAATCATAGTTAACTTTAATCACTTTTTTATACAACCGGCCCCAGAACTGTACGAAAGGTTTCGTTAGTCGTGTCATGTCATTGACATGAAAAATAAGAAGGTTGATAACAGGTTCACAATCTATTAAAGTTCTAGGTGGAAGTAGTCAGGATAGCAGTTATTATCAAATCCACAGATGTACAATTTCAAAAGCTTGTAAAACTTTGTTTCTATGGACATACAACGGAAGTATTCTGTTGTTATTTATTAAACCAGCACAGTGATATCCAAATTGCCAGGGTGTACAGTTATAGCCAAATTTCCTTTTTTTGAGCAAGATAAATTAGGCACTCCAAGAACATATAGCAGCAAAGTCACATAATGAAGGGCAAACACGAGTAGAAAATGTTTTGAAGGCTGAGAGTCATGTGATTATACAGTCCAATTTTCAAAATAAAATTGAATGGGGACAAGACTGAGTTACTAGTAATCAATGCACGAAATCGTTTATGCCCTGCTGTACACCATATAGAAATATCTAAGTCAATAGTTCAACCAAGTACTTCAGCACGAAACATCGGTGTAACCTTCGATCAACACATGTCCATGGATAAACATATTACCAACATTTGCAAGAACTGTTTTTCCATTTGAGAAAAATAGCAAGAATAAAAGAGTACTTATCAAAATCAGATATCCAAACCCTAGTTCATGCCTTTATTACATCGAAACTAGATAATTGCAACTCTTTGCTATACGGACTACCTAAATTTCTTATAGATCGATTACAGAATGTGCAAAACTGTGCTGCTCGTCTGGTGACAGGAAGCAGAAAATATGACCATGTTACTCCATTAATGAAACAATTACATTGGCTCCCCATCAGTCAACGCATCATCTATAAAATTGTTCTTATCACGTATAAATCTCTGAATGGCTCAGCTCCACATTACAATAATAATATGCTAAAACCTTACACACCATCAGCAAATTTACGCTCCTCATCCAAAGG
Source organism: Paramuricea clavata (assembly GCA_902702795.2). Lineage (NCBI taxonomy): Eukaryota > Metazoa > Cnidaria > Anthozoa > Malacalcyonacea > Plexauridae > Paramuricea > Paramuricea clavata. The sequence continues at coordinate 41,941 of CACRXK020002002.1, read as the reverse complement.
ATTGCTTACCATACCTTCAGTAAAACTAGTGAACTATGGTGAACGATCGTTCTCATATGCTGCACCGAAACTGTGGAACGAACTGCCAGAGTATATTAGAAAGAGTGAGACCTTGCCTATTTTTAAAACCAGATTAAAAACACATCTTTTTAAACAGTATTATGACTAAGTTATTATTTTAACAAGATTATAGCAATTTTATAGTATTCTATATAGTTGTTGTTTTAATATTATCAACATAGATAACATAAAGTAATTTTATATTCTTAACGAGAAGAGCATATAATTATTTTTTAGTAATTTTATCTAGTATAGTAATTTTAGCAGTCAATGCATGCACTATGTTCTAACACTTAGTATATATTTTTAACACTTGATGTTAAGCGCTATTGAGCTATGGGAAATGGCGCTATATAAATGAATTATAATAATAATAATAATAATAATTCCAGGTTAATGTATAATAATCCATAGACTATTCAACAGTAAATAAGATTTACCAGATCCATATAATGAAATCCATATCAATACCCGGCTATGATAGGTTCAGTTCTGTACATTGAAGACAATTGATAAGATTGATCTGTAAGCTATGTGATTACTTTAAATGCTAAGTCCTTTCCTTGAAAATAGCATTAAATGAAGGTGTATGGCAAGTAGTTGCTCCTGCAAAGCTATCCACATAATATACAGTACATCTGCTTATGGTTGTATTCACCTAGTATAAAAAAACAGACAAATGTTAGATAACAAAAAGAAAATATTGGGCACAGAACACCATAAAATGGTAATAGGGGGGGGGGGTCAAGAAAAAACGGGGGGGGGGTCAAGAAAAAACGCTTACCTGGTTGTTCTGTTATTGGCATTGCAGTAAAATTGTTTGTAAAAAGTCTGTTTCGTTATCAATAATACAAGTATGTTATTGTATATAGTCCCAAATGTAATATTTATCACACCATTGTGAAGTATTGTTCTTGCCATTTGAAATATTGGATTTTTGTGCACTTACTCTCACGCTGAATGAAAACAATTAATTAAGGCACAAACAGCTTTATGATCTGAGAAATAAGTTTCTAAAATGTGTGAACTAACTTGTGACTCTGGTAGATTTGTATAAATATGATCTATTAATGTACGATTGTCTGTGGTGACATTAGAGACCAATTGCATGTAGTTATGATCATTGATAAAAAATCTATCTAAAGGCCTTCTATTGGCTTCATCCAACCAATTGATATTAAAATCACCAATGAAAATGTTAAATTGAGAAGTACAGAACCTCAAAACTTCATCTAATGCTGCACACAATTGTTGTACTGGAATTGTGGGTGATCGATATATACCAATTATAGTAACATGTGGAAGAATCATTGCCTTCATAATGGTTATTTCAATGCCATTGATATTATAACAACATGGATATCCAGGTAAGAATTCAACTCTGCTAAACACTGCCATGCCACCAAAGGGTCTGGTAGTCAAAGAGTGACCATCATTTCTGAACAAGGTGTAACCATCAATATCATACATACTGGCATTATCCGAGCGCATACATCGAGTTTCAGAAAAAATATTGATGTCTGTATTTGCAAAATTAAAATCATACCGAATATCGTCAATGTGTTTATGCAACGACCGTGTATTTAGATAGCACAGTTTGAATGAGACTTGGTCTGTCTTATAAATAGGAGTGACACTTAGTTTTTAGTACACGTTCATTTCTCAAATGTTCCATTTCAGCTGCTACATTAGGATTGACAGCAATTTTATCTTCACATAGGTCAGTGATAAATAAACCTTCAATTGCTGTTACCCTGCTCAAACCTACGTAATGTATATGAGGTATTGATCTTCTAGTGTTGAAATTTACAACAATTTTTTGTTCAGTGTCACCTTGTGAACGGTGAATTGTCTCTAAGTGGAAACTGTTTTCTGACAACTTGTGCAGTTTGGTTTCTACCCACAGCAAACTGAGTTGTGATTGGCTTTATTGGAGTCCATGTGGACTCAATACCTTGGACATAAAGATGTCTATTTTCATGTCTGGTTTTCTCTCCAACATCTGAATGGTCAAATTGGACCCATATTATACCGGAAGGTTTATCTATTTGATTCAATTGTATCTTTTTAACAACATTACCAGCACCATTAGTCATGCCATCATCAGTACGTATATTTAATGCTACCTCAGTTCTTTCCCCCACTGACAATTGAAGGTTTGAAGCAATTTGCTTAGTTTTCCTAGGATCATCTGGTATTTGACTCAAAATTTTATCTCGAAGTTGAGCAGAGTTAGCTCCTATAACACTGTCTATTGCTTTGATTGAAAACTTTTCACCAGTTGCTGCGTTGTGCACTTTTTCATAGAATTCATTTAACTTCTGATTTTGTATGAACAAGTGAGGCACATCCATGGGATCTTGGATGCTATTTTCTTTTATTAATCTTTCTTTCAGTTTCAAAATATCATCCTTAGTATGCTTTCCTTCCCTAAGTCTGTTTAATATTTCAGCAAACACTTTGCTCTCCCTTTGTCTCATAATTTCTTCCAATTCAAACATATTGAAGTTATCTTGCCATTTATTAGGAGCAAGAACTGCATATTCTGAATTGTCTAGATTCTTAAATATATACCTGTCCATTACAGGTTCCAGCTGAAATAAATCACCGATAACAACCATGCTTACACCACCAAAATCTTCTTTACTTCCTTTAATATCTTTCAGTCTATTATTTATTTGAACATTAAACATTGTACTACCAACCATTGAGATCTCATCCAAAAATATTAGTTTTAAACCACCAAGTTGACACCGTAAGGTGTTTAACCTGCTTGAATCAAGGTGTTTGTAATTCTTTAAAGATTGACATGCAGGTATTGAAAGTGCACTGTGTATTGTGTTACCTTTAATATTGTAAGCTGCTTTACCAGTTCGTGCAAGCATTAATATTTTCACTTGGTGGAAATCATCACCTACTCTTGTATTATAATACTTTAATGCTGCTTGATAAAGACACTTAGTGAGATGTGACTTGCCAACTCCTGCTCCTCCACTAAGAAAACAGTAAAATGGATTATCAGAAGTTTTAATAAGGTATAATACATGGTAGAAAAATTCCTTTTGTTCTTTATTTAATTTTTGTACCATTCCTCTGTAAACATCATCCTGTTCTTCATTTAATATCAACTGCTTAGTTGATGCAGTTGAAGGAATTTGAAGATCACCTGATAGGTCATAGTTTTCATTGAATTCTGGATGAAGGTCTTGTGTACCTTCAGATTCATCTTGGCGCTCAATGTTTTGTGTTCCTGGCGCAATCAGGTCATAATTTTCATTATTATCTTCCATATTGTGAAGTTGTTCTTGAATGTCATTCATGTCTTTACTACAAATAGCATAAAATTTCATTTGTTCTTCTATTATATTTTTAACTTGCAAATAGTGTTGCTCATAAGATGAATATTTTTTTATTAAGTTAGTTGCTTCATTTCTCCATGAAGTGAACAACATGATTAGTTCACGGTAATGTTTTTCAGAATCAACCTCTTTGTTAAAACAGACACTGCGGATAATTCTGGCCTTAGATCTTCTTTTACTCTTTTGTTCACTTTCATTTTCCTCATTATCATCATCATTAATATCACCGAAGTTTGTCTCAAGTGGATAATTATCAATGTCTAATTCACGAGATGGTTTGACATATGGCTTACCAGTGGAGTCATACCATGCAGCCCAATCAGCCAGAGACAAATTTTCAAGTTTGGCTGGTCGTTTTATGTAACGCCTTATTAAACCAGATGCATAAACCTCATCAGAATCATCTTCCATATCATTAATTTCTTGCAATGGTTTTAGTAACTGAACTCTATCCTCAGGGGGTGACGTATTCACAAATACTACTTGCCGAGACGATTTCCTCATTGGAAGTTGCAGTACAATGTAGACTGCTTCTTGTGCACTTATTTCAACATTGTTTAAAAACCTATTTCCAATATCTCTTACTTGTTGCTTAATACTGGAATTCCCCCTTCTTGCTTCTTCACAAGCTGTTCTCAATAAGTCACTCATGCCTTTTTGAGCTTTGGATATATAAGATACAATGTACATCGCACATGCATATACATCAAGCACAAACTGAATATCCATGTTTGCACGAGACATGCAGCATTATAATTATTGACCCTTAGTTCATTTGGTTTTCTTTCTAAGAATATAGTTGGTGCCTGAAGACTGGATCGAATGGCTAGCAAATAGTTTTGCTCTGTCACTTTCAGTTTAACCAATAACTGCTCAAAGGTAATGTCTTCACCATCCTTCATCTCATTCAGGTGTTTCTTAATAAACTTCCAAGTATCTTTATGTTGACCAAGTTCATTATCATCCATATCATCTATATCTAATGGGTACAGAATTTTGGTTAACCTCATAGGTGGTTGTGGGTAATTAAAACGACACACACTTTTGGATTTCTTTCTACATGTGTGAGAATGGCGATGAACTTGCCTGTTTACAAGTGCGAGTAAATCTGGATTCGCAGTTGGCTTTTCACATGTGATTATCTTATCAATGAATTCGATGACATCACAATCAAAATCTTCACCAAATGTGGGAGCATTTTCTAGCCATATTAACATATGAATATGTGGAGATCCTCTTTGTTGATATTCAACTCTGTAGAACCAGTCTGCAATTTTCCCTAGAGGTGCAGCTTCACTGAGGAGAAAATGTTGTATAAATTGATTTATTTGATAATCAAAGTGTCTTGCACATGTCACTGGGTCACTCTGAATTAATCTGCTTTTCTCTTCCCAATGTAATCCTTGTTATCAACAAACAGTGTAATCCTTGTGTAATCCTTGTATAATCCTTGTGTATCCCAGTGTAATCCTTGTTATCAACAAACTTGCCAAGTATTCTAAGGAGATGAATCCATTGGGTTTCTGCAGAAGAGAAACTACAAAATAATGATGCAGGACCTAACTGCCTTATCATTGCAAATATATCCTTTTTGGCCTTTTCAAATATGGAGGAGAACCCCTCAGTGCTCTTAAAAATTTAAACCCTTGATCATGGTGAATCATATTGTCTATTGCTCCTGGTTGCTTAAGTTGGCCAGCAGTAATTGTGCCATGATTTCTGTGGCATTTTCGCAAAGCGACTTGAGATTGTCCAAGTAAAATTTTCATTTGCAGTTTCTTTGTTTTGAAGAATATATTTTCTACACACATTGCAGCTCTTCGATCAGATCTTCTTAACTCAGATTTACAAATTTCACTATAATGAACATCAGTTAGTCTATCTGTATTGTCAGGTCGTTTCTGACCAAGAAATATTCCTGGGTATGCTAATTCCTCTGAGTACTTATCACGGAATATGCTTATAGGTCTGCTACCTTCACCAGGTGCAACATTTAAAATATACTGACGTTCATTGTCAGTCACAAAATCTGGAGCAGTTAACATAGTGTCAGTGACTCCAGCAGGTATTTCTGCCTCATCTTCACTCCACTGCTCATCAGGTGGTAACTGTGTCTTATTGACACTACTGTCTATGTCTGGCAGGTCATTTACAGTTTTTTCCACATCACTGTCATCAGCAGTTAATACAACGTTGGGACTACTTTCAAGCCATGTATTATTAAAAGTTATACCTTCTTCCCTATAAAGGCTACTGTTATCAACAAGCCATTGGGCAGCTTGTACTACCTTGTGAGGTCTTACATTCAACGATAAAGCTGAACTTTTATATTGTAATCTTCTCTTTAAGTTCACTTTTATGGTTCCAGTTTCAACTGACAGTCGTGGCAACATACTAACAGTATTTGTTATATCTGCTGGTACATTAACAACATTGCCATTAATTTTAAATTGTTTCCCCCTAGGAGCCTGCATGAGCTTTTGAAATGCTAATCTAGGAGCTAGTAACCTGCATTCTAACTCACTTAAGTAAAAAAATGCTGGCTTCATAGGAAATTGCATCCCATTTATGGCAGCACAAGGTAGGACTTTATTTTTAGCCAAGTAATTCAGACATGTTTTACACAGCCATTCAACATTATTAACACTTGTTTTATTTTGTAGATATTTCTTAGCATCATGATTCTTTTTCCTGAGTGTTGCTGCAGACAACACACTATGCTTGTACCACAGTTGATCACAGCAGCTGCATACATATAAAGGTCCTTTAGAGACAATGTCATGAAACTTTAATATTAGGCTTTGTAGAGATTTATTTCGCTGATTTTGCTTGTTTTGAAAAGTTTCACTTGATCTTTTCTTTTTCATGTATTCTTTGTGCTGCTCATTTTGCTTTTGCTTGTTTTGAAAAGTTTCACTTGATCTTTTCTTTTTCATGTATTCTTTATGCTGCCAATTATTTTTTTTCTTTCTCTTGAGAAGTTTCACTTGATCTCTTCTTTTTCATGTATTCTTTCATGTATTCTTTCAAATAAATTTTCCTTTTCTGTTTTTGCTTATCATTACTTTTCCCAACATTTGAAACTGTACTGCCTAATTGTAAGCTTATGGTGGAAACATAATGATATTCACCCAAATGCCCTATATGAACAACTGTTGGTTGGTGTTGTGGTGCTACAGCTTCTATAATATTAAACAAAGCAAAGTTCTCATCTGACTCTATTATGTGTATCTTTAAATTAAGTATATCTGCAACAGCTTGTATAACTAAATTGTCACACCATGTCCCCGGTGTTGACATATTTTCAAGATATTGCATCCAAGAAGACTCAATATTGCTTTCAATAAATCGTTCAGGATTTTCTCTCAAATAATTACCACCTGCAATTCTTATATCTAAATGATGGTTACAATCACTATATAGCTGGTGTGAAATGGCTCTAAAAAAGCAATCACCTTCACCACCAACATCTAGTGGTCTCAAGCCAAGCTGTTCTAATCTATTTTCTACTATGTTATAAGCAGGCAATGATGCCTTTACTTTGCTGCTAACATTTGTTAAAGGGCCAGGATTTAGTTCAATATCACCAGACATCATCAGCTTTTTATCAGACATACAAAATTTATCATTGTCAAATATTGCATTCTTTAAAATAGTGCTACTATTTAAAACACACGTTGTCGTCAGATGGTGTGATGTGCAAATTCTCTTTTTAGCTTTATGTATATGTTTTAAAGCTGCAAAGGACTGGGAGAGAAATTTATGTTTGTGAATGAACTTCAGATAATACTCCTTGTAATTTGTAGCTATATGATTTAAAACAGATGACGTAGGAGTTGAGTGCTTGAGAAACTGTTTCACTTTTTGTCTACATTTTCTGTTTTTCATTGCTCGCATAATTTTTTTAAAACATACTCTTGATGGTGCTCTGTCTCTGTACCGAATAATATTTGACTGTCTCAATTTTCTTGCAGTCAATCTACAGCTATACAGACAAGGGTTGTGATCGTAAGTACTAGTCAAACTGTCATGATTTACCACAGGCTTCACATTAGTTCTATTCAATGTCTTATTCGTATAAAAAGGTTCAATAATCCTCTGACAAAGAAGATATTGAATAGTATTTTTCTGTGTAATACTTAGATGCTCAATTTTCCTCCGACAAATATTCATAATTTTTCTTGTGTGTGGCTTCATAATTTTCCTCGTGAGAGGCTTCATAATTTTCCTCGTGAGAGGCTTCATAATTTTCCTCATGAGAGGCTTCATAATTTTCCTCGTGAGAGGCTTCATAATTTTCCTCGTGAGAGGCTTCATAATTTTCCTCGTGAGAGGCTTCATAATTTTCCTCATGAGAGGCTTCATAATTTTCCTCATGAGAGGCTTCATAATTTTCCTCGTGAGAGGCTTCATAATTTTCCTCGTGAGAGGCTCCATTTTCCTCCCATGAGGCACAATTTTCCTCGTGAATGGGTTCATTTTCCTCCCATGAGGCACAGTTTTCCTCCCATGAGGCACAATTTTCCTCCCATGAGGCACAGTTAAGCTACTACAATACTTCAACACGAGATGGGCGCCATGATGCTCCGAACCATTTGTCCGGATACAAAATTGACTCGTACAGAAACTACAGAACCGCCGAAACCTGTGGTAAATCACTCTTCTATATTTTCTGTAAATCATTTTTAACAATACTTACCTTGAAAACCTGTGTTCGATGTATTTTTCCTTGACTTTTTCAACTACAAATTCTTCCAGCGTTTTATTTCACATCGGGTACCACAAAATCACATCATCACATGATCAGATCATATGGAATGCCATGACTGCCTTAAGTCGATGATATTGTTTATATGCGGTGCATATATCATTATATGCAGTGCTTCTATCATTATATGCAGTGCTTATATCATTATATGCGGTGCTTCTATCATTATATGCGGTGCTTATATCATTATATGCGGTGCTTATATCATTATATGTGGTGCTTATATCATTATATGGGGTGCTTATATCATTATATGCGGTGATTATCCCCGAGCCGACGGCGCGAAGCGCCGTGCGAGGGTACTAATTCCCCCCGGCTATTTACACCCGGGGAAGGGAAGCATTAGCGAAGTCTAAAGTTCATCAAATATCGCGGGCGTGCGTCACTGTGCGTGTTTCGGTGGGTGGTCATCCTCACTGATCTCATAATATAGCGGACTGTGATGAATAGCCAACACTGATTGGTCCAATTTAAAATTGGCATTATAACGGCTGCATGACGATTGACGACAGCGAAATTGATTTGATGATTTCTTGCAAATATATTTCATTTTTGCAAGATTTTGTAAAATGCAAAGGATTTTTGATGAAATAAAGGCAAGAGGATTGCTAAAAGAAGGAAGTAAAGGTGCCGACGTTAACGAAGGTAAGTTTGTTTTAAATATTGATGCATTGTTTGCTTTTAATATACTGTAATCTCGACTGTAATTACTTTAAAAGCCGATCGTTGCGTATATAAAATATGAAACAAGACAGCGTATTATTTCAGTGTTTCTTTATTGATTACACTTTTTATTATACTAAGCAAAGTTATTTACATGGGGGAATTTGGAATCATTTTATTTCGAACTCAAAGTTTATCGATAAAGGCAGTTTAGTTCTATATTAAAAGAACACTTTCAAACGTTTTGCGAAGCGTTTGTGGTTGAATTTTACCTTAAATTGAAGCTTATATTACGTATAATAACATACCTACTGGTTACTGTAATTACATTAAAAGCCGATCGCTGTGTAAAAATATGAAACAAGACAGCGTATTATTTCAGTGTTTCTTTATTGATAACACGTACTTTTTATTATACTAAGCAAAGTTATTTGCATGGGAGAATTTGGAATAATTTTATTTCGAACTCAAAGTTTATCGATAAAGGCAGTTTAGTTCTATAGTAAAAGAACATTTTAAAACGTTTTGCGAAGCGTTTGTGGTTGAATTTTACCTTAAATTCAAACTTATATTACGTATAATAACATACCTAACATATATATGTTTAGGAAATTGATAATTTTGTAATTAAAAGTGATATTTATAGGGGATTTTTCATTTGTAAAAATATTCTTAAAAAATGATCGTGTTACCATGACAACTACTTAAAATACTTCACGTTCGGAAAATAAAATAGTTTTGTCAGCAAGGCGAGGGTTTCTGCATGCATGTATTTTCTAGTATCATTATATGCGGTGCTTACTTTGTTGTGTGGTGCTTAGTGCGTTGTGTGGTGCTTACTTTGTTGTGTGGTGCTTAGTGCGTTGTGTGGTGCTTAGTTCGTTGTGTGGTGCTTAGTTCGTTGTGTGGTGCTTTGTTTGTTGTGTGGTGCTTTGTTCGTTGTGTGGTGCTTAGTTCGTTGTGTGGTGCTTTGTTTGTTGTGTGGTGCTTTGTTTGTTGTGTGGTGCTTTGTTTGTTGTGTGGTGCTTTGTTCGTTGTGTGGTGCTTAGTTCGTTGTGTGGTGCTTTGTTTGTTGTGTGGTGCTTTGTTTGTTGTGTGGTGCTTTGTTCGTTGTGTGGTGCTTTGTTCGTTGTGTGATGCTTTGTTTGTTGTGTGGTGCTTAGTGCGTTGTGTGGTGCTTAGTTCGTTGTGTGGTGCTTTGTTCGTTGTGTGGTGCTTAGTGCGTTGTGTGGTGCATTATTATGAATTTAACACAGACTGTTTTCTGTCGGTTTATTAATTCTTGTCAGATTAATTAAAAGAACATTTGGCAACGATCATGCAACATTTGGCTATTATTAATTGGACTTTGTCATGGCAATAACACTTTTTTGGTCCGGGGTGGCTTCCGTAAATTGCCCCACATATACAAAATTTTCCTAGTAATGTTGGCGACGGGAAAATTGGTGTATTCAAAAAATATTCCGAACAAACATGATTCCGATTACATTTTGCCTGTTTTGCCTTTTTCTTTCATTTTCCTCTAAATTTGCTATAAACTTCGAAATTTCTAATCGTGTTTTTGGGCCCATCTATTATAGTCCCTGCGCCTGCTTTTACGCAAAAATCGTCATGCAAATCGTTTGCAAAATTATAAGGTTCTAAAAAGAAAATTAAATTGTGTAAGTGGAAGCACCACTTTCGTTTTGCATTGTTTACTTGTTAAAATCAGTGATTCCACTTTCAAGAAAAAGACGTTTCAAGGAATAAAAAGGAATCAAGGAAATCTAAGGAATTTTTGAAAATTCTAAGGAAATTTAAGGAATTTTTGAATCAACTGATTGAAATGAAATGTTTTCAAGATGAACCTTTCATTAATTTTAAATTATATTACTTTCCTTCGCTCATAACCAATATGTCCGCGTGCAAAAATAAAAAAAACTCTTTCGGAGCCTGTGACCGTGTCGGTGGAATCTAAAATTATTAATGAAACTAAGTAAGTAGGCTGCACACAACCTGAATTTTAGGCAGGTAGCATGCTGCGTGCAGGCCACCACGTGTTAGCTGCACTGGTTGGCTGTCATGTAACCTGGATTCCAGAGCCTTCGACAGTAAATAATAAATTGAAACGTCACGAAGGCTCTGGTTCAACGGGAAGGTTCTTTAATTAAACCGCGCCAATCACAAAACAGAATTAGTGGTTTTAGTACAGAATATGTACTAAAAAACACTAATTCTGTTTTGTGATTGCCGCGGTTTAATCAAAGAATCTTCCTGTTGAACCAGAGCCTTCACGACGTTTCAATCTATTATTTACTGTCGAAGGCTCTGGAATCCAGGGTAGCTGTCATGCGAATTTATATGAATTTATTTGTCATGTGAATTTGTTGACTCAGTTAAAGTTGAGAACAATATTAAAACTCTGGTATTTTACATTTTAAAGCTTTCAAAATTGTTGTTTTTAAAGTTTTCAAAATTGTTGTTCAAAGGCTTTGTTTTTAAGAGTTGTACGAAAGAAATGTACCATTCTGTTTCTGTCTTACTTTATATAAGTATTAATGATTCTAGTTGCCGAAATTTACTTCGGTTAATCAAGGAAATTACATCCTATTTCAAGGAAATTCAAGGAAATTTTAAAGCAAAATCAAGGAAATTTCAATGATGCGTTGTGGAAACACTGGTTAAAATATTCATTTATTCCAATATGTCTACCAGCCACGTGCCTGTTATAGAGAAAATATTGGGCGAAATAGGTTTGCAAGCAGCTATTGAACGCTTCAAGGCCGAGAAGATCGACGAAAAAATTGCAGTGACACTAAACGATGGAGAATTGATTCGTCTGGGGGTGGCAACAATCGGCGACAGAGCAAGATTTCGTCAGCTATGTCGCCAGCATGGTTCAGACCCTGTCGCACAAGTTCAAGGCCGTGAAGGTCAAGGAACTTCTTCTGGACTACAAACTCGTGCCTACAGGGACCGAGCGCTTCTTTTTAACTCAAGAGGTTCGAGAAGATCTCAGTCTTTGCCTGCAAATGCTGCCAAGAAGAAAGAAAAGAAGCGGACTTGGACCACTACGTTTGTGTGCTTGGCGGATAGGCTCGCTGTCAAAGTTCCCTCGTCTTCAGAAAAGCAAATTTTGCAGAAAGCAGGACTTGGCATTAAAAGAATAAAGTTCGAAGCCGACAATGACGAAAAAGCTGTTCTGGAAACTATTACTTCATCCGAAGTAAACAGCGAGACCGGCCAAACAATTGGATTTCCGAAACTGAAAGAATGTGGCGGTTTTGAGCTAATGAATTGCATAGCAAACTGCAGAAATCTAAGCACTCTTGATTGTGCATGGTCCGTAAAGAGCCTTAAAGCAAATATTGGTGGACAATCACGTATATATTTGAGACCAATTCAAAAGGATCTGTGCACTGAACCTTTGACCGAGGAAACTCCTTGCGAAATCAAAGAAAAATGCAACGTTTGTGGCCAAGATGTGTTGGTTCGGAATTTGCGCACACACGTTTATATGTGTTCCGAAGCGGAAATTATTCACAGCGGTTCTGAAAGTGAAGAAGGGTTGCCAAGTTCTTACCAAGTGGATCCCCTTCCTCGACCAGAAGAGAGTTCAAGCAGTGCCAGTGGTAATCCAGGGGCAAGTTCAACTGCAGATTCCGAGCAACCGGTTGAACTTTTGGAAATTCAAAACTTTGACGTACAAGATGTCTCAGAAGAATCCGTTGAAAGTCTCATTTCCGAAATCGTAGAATATTGTAGATCAGAACAAATAGCTGATCCGGTCGAAATTCTGAGGTACTACCAAAGTAAATTTGTGCTTGGCAGAGCCCTTGACATTACTGATCCAGATGAAATCTGTGAAGGATTGACAAGTTACATTTTAGTTGACAGAGGGAATATTTTGGCAACTTCTTTTGATGAAATAAAAGAAATCTCAAACTTAAGGTTAACTCTGCAAGTTAATTTCTATGGAGAGGTAACAGTAAACAGTATATATAAACATTTGAATAATATTACTATGAATCTACAGAATATGTAGATTTCTTATTTTTGTTATTTTATTATTATGCCCCCCTCCATAAGTGACCTCTCTAACAAGCCCCTCCTCCAAAGAAATTTGTTAAGCTTCACTGTACTTTTAAATGTATTGATATTCCTTACACCAATTTGAAAATTATATCATTTTAAGGATAAATATTTAATAAGCCCCCCCGCTTTAATAAGCAACTTCCCAATTCCTCTTCGATATATATCGGTGTAGTTTTTACCTGAAGAGGCTGCTACAACAGCCTGTTTCGTCCAAGAGGTATCATGATTCCACTAATGATTCCTCTACCAGATGATTCCTCTTGGATGAAACAGGCTGTCTTTTAGGTAAAAACTCCATTATCTGCTCTATGAACCAACAGTCTTTCAATCATTTAGTGTGCAGACGACTATGGTGGGCCACGGAAAGAATTCTTTCGCCTGGTTCTTAATGCCATTAAGAACAAGTACTTCGACAATGGTTTGAAAAACCACCTATCAGAAGATTATGAAGTTGTTGGTACCATCATGGGTTAGATCTATAATAAGTGCTCTGAGTCACATAGTGGCTATACATTTACATATAAATTATGATGCCAATCTTTGTGATTATGTATTGACATGATGTGTGTTGTGCTGTTGTGTTGTGATGTTGTAGAAATGTATGTATTTATAACCACATGACATACATGCACTATAGTAGTAATCAGGCACGGATTTTCTGGGGGTGGTGCGTCCCCCCCCCCAGAAATGCTTTGCACCCCCTCAGAGGCATTTGGCACCGTCCCCAAAAAGTTTTTGCACCCCCTCAAATTATACATATTTTGATTTGATATTTTCCTATTTGGTTATTCTTATTACTAAATTTGTAAAATTACTAATATTATGGTCTCAGATGCTGCCATGTAGGCCTAGAAAACAAGTTTTGTTAAACATTTTTCCTGGCCTTTCTGGATGTTGCCACCAGGCCCCAGCCAAAGCAAGCAGCAGCACCCCCCAGATATTCATCCACCTTCCCCCCCGAACGAAAATCCGTCTCTGGTATTAATACAGTAAAATTTTTGTAGGTCTTAGCATTCTTCAGAATGGGAAAATACCGACATTTCTCAGTGATGAGGTGCTCAATGAATTATTTGGTGGCCAAGATCCACAGCCATGTATTACGAACATCAGAAATGGATTATCAAAATTAGGAATAATTCAGGTTATCTTATTATGCAAAATTTTAGGCATAGTTCATATAATAGCCAGCTACATTCACAGTCCATATTAGCCAGCTGAGGATGAACTTTAGCTTTATTTCATCGAGATATATTTTCACAACAAAATATTCATTCTTTCCGGGGACAAAACAAGTACATTCAAACAATTTAAAGATCATTCTAGCCCTAACCCACTGAGGGTTTAACCTTACTAGTGAGTTGAAGTTACTCCCGCTGCTGATACGAGTCTCAATCTAAGGGTATGTGCTATTTTTAGATTGTTCTAATCCCAGTGTATTCTATTGTGATGCCTCATTTTTTACAAGCACCCTAAACAATGGATGGTTTGATACTGTTTGCATCTAGTACTTGTTATTGTATTTAGATTGTAGAGCAGCTACCTACCATGAAAAACCTATTCCATCACAAGGAAGAAGTGTTAACAGTGAAGAGAGTAATCAATATCTTCAAACCGACATTCAGTGAAGAAGGATCAAATAATCGTATGCTGGAGAAATCTGTGTATGCAGTTTTTTTGAAATACATTCGAGAAGTTGCAAGTAAGATTATTCTGACAAATCATTTAATTATATGCATGTGTGCCTTGCGATACCCCCACTAAAAACAACAAAGAAAGAAAAACAACAATCATGAACATGGTCATCATGCAGCTTCTTATTATTTTTTTAATTTTAGGTGGTAGAAGAGGCAGATTGTCGCTTGCAAATATATTAGAGTTTGGTACTTGTGCTGACCAGGAGCCTATACTTGGTTTTTGTTTGCAGCCAACACGGAAATTTTTTGAAGTTACCACTACCTTCATCCCAACTGCCAATACATGTACCAATTGTATTAACCTCCCACGACCAACCGTAAATATACCACTTCCTGGTTCTGAGGAATTGTTTAATCTGTTTGACTACGCTTTCATGAACGCATATTTTGGAAATTTGTAGGTTCTTAATATTCTTTTACATATTGAATCATGAACAAAAGACATTTGCTGTTTGGGTTTTGTTAAGAAACTTTAATTCTATACCCTGTATAGTTTAATTAGAGTTAATTATTGTTTGTTTTTTAAAGGTGATCTACAGTCCGATCTGCGCATGTGCACAAAGGAGCCCACTTTTTATGATACAAACAGTTTAACTATGTTTTGGGTTTTTGAAAAGCCTGATTATTGTTTCTTGATCATTTATTATACTCTAGAAGCTTGAAAATATAAATAGTTGTCGAATAAAGCCTAATATTTTGGACACAAAAATGTAAACAAAGGCTTTGTTTACATACGGACTGTAGAGCACTTTAAAGAAAACATGTTATTTTGCGTTGTGAATTATTGGTGAATATACAACGTAAATAGAGAACGTTACAAATGGTAATGTCAAAGTGATTGTAATACCAGATAATGTCAACTCATTTTTTGATTGAACAGCAGCATTGAGAGCATCTTCATTTGTATTAGATCGAGATGTGAAAACAGAAGTTACAGAAAAAGTTCAGTTACAGTTTAATTTAAAAACTTTAAAATTTAAACTAACTGTACAACAATCAAGCATTCATTCATTCCCAAAAGTCATTTGATTGCTACCAAAAAATCTGTATAATATCTACACAACAATTGGCATACTTTTTGCAACTGCCTTATTCAACTATTATTTGAATAATGCTGAATTATATCAATAGCTCTTAAATATAAATCAATGCCATGGTTAGCTGATGGGCTTAGATCTGGAATGTCTCTTACTAGCTGAGATAGACAATTTTCACTCAACTCTATTTGTGGAGGATTCAAAATGGGCCTTTCATTATCTTCTGTTTCAAACAAAAATGGTCTATGGTGTTTGCTGGACCACCAATAAAGGTCTATGGTGTTTGCTGGACTCGCTCCACCAAGTTTGAAGTTTCATATCCTTGTCATCTGTTAACATAGTCTTTGGAAATTGCTTTACGTGAGCGGTTGTGGCCTTCTTCATTGTTTAGGGCATTTAATTTCTTAACGGCGTGGATGGGGAGAGAGTGTTTTGGATATTGGCAAAACGTCTCGACTTGATGTATTTCGATTTGAACTTGGCCAGCATTTCCAAATTTTCATCATTGTCTTAGCAAACTCGCTGGCAGCGACGTTTGGTCGTAACAACCACTCACCGTTAATGCGGCGCATTAGGGTCGCCACGGATGGCTGGGAGTCGGTATAGCGACGCAAGATGTTTGATGGGAAGTGTTGAAAGAAGTGGACTGCTTTCGGACTTTCGGGAGTGTTTGTTCGTAGTTTGTACACCTAAAGAAGAGAGACAATATTTAATAACGGGTCAGTGGATTGGAGGAGTCTTTTCATCTTCTTTTCACTAATTAATTCGTAGTAGTGGCCCAACAAAGATTTTAAATTTTGTTCAATACTCCCGGTAAGTTTCGATATATGCGCCATATTCATAGTTTCATATCCTGCCAAATGAGCTGGCCCTTTGCTAAACGCACTTCTGATGTTGTGAATCTAGTAGGCCATTAGAAATGTCCATTCGTAAGGTGAAATAAACCCACCTTACCTTGGTGGAGTTGCTGGCTGTATAGTTCGATATTGTCCTGCTGAAATTTGCATGACCATATCAACAGCGAAAAAATGTAAGGTGAAACCAGTGTGATTGAAATGGTTAGAACGGAAGATTGAAGGAGTAAAAGGAGTAGAACCCTGGTTTCTTAATTCACGAACGTATCTGAAAGGGGGAAATACGTAGTTTGCGTCGCTAAAAGGACTTTTAGATAAGGAACATCCTTTCTAGTTGTTGCAGGTATGTGGTGTGGGTTGACATTAATTTTGTCGAAGAACGAAATATGAAGTGCGAGGGACGTTTGTTGCTGAGGGAAATTTAGAATCGGGAAATTACTTGATGAATGGATGTGTTATGTCTTTATGTATGTCAAGGAACGAAGTGGTCTATGTGTCATTCATATATATTTGATATGTTTCTAACAAGATATAACAAGATAACTGGAAGGTTTAATGTTGAACAGGGAAACCGAGGCCACTTTTGCATATTTTTAATGTTTCGAAATTAAGGTAAATCAGTGACTAGAAATTATTATGACTTACCATTTTTCAGTTAGGTATCGAGGCGGCATAATTAAAAATAATGCGGTGGCCATTGGGTTAGCTTAATTTAAAAACAATAAAACTATGCAAAAGCGACTGGGTTTGGCTGTTCGAGCAGTAAAGAGCTTGTTTACAATAATATTAAGAAATATTTACAAAAGAGGATTCGTAACTTGAGAAATATAATATAATGTCATAGTGTGTTAAAAGGCACAGTTAAGCCTTGTCTTTTTAATAGGAAAAAATTATAAGAAATGAATTGAGCATAATTAAAAACCACTGAACTGTCAATGTTTTTAACGTTAAAAATGTTTAAAAACATTCAGTTCACTGATTTGAATTATGCTTATTTCATTTTCCTACTTAGTTTCCTACTGCCTACTAAGGTTCAGGTGAAATGTGAATGTTTAGGATGGGCTTATAAAGGGTGCCAAAGCCGTTATAATAAAACTATATTGTAAGTATATTTCTCATGTGCTTATTACTTTCAGTCCTGTCAACATAATATAAAATTACCAGAAGTGTTTAGTAGTAGTAATATAAAAAATATATACCAGGAGAAACTTGCCGTTAATGTCAAAGTGATTCTTAGTTGCTGGTCGGATGGTACTTCATTCACTTCTCGGATTTCTTGGGGGGGTTTTATTTGTGATGCTCGGGGGTAGCGGTTTCTTCAACTTCTTGTGGTGATTCATTGGTCTTGCTCTTTTTTTATTTCTTACAGTTGGGGGCAGCGGTTTCTTCAATTTCTTGTGGTGATTCATTTGTCTTGCTCTTGTTCGATTTCTTACGCTTGGGGGCAGCGGTTTCTTCAATTTCTTGTGGTGATTTATTGGTATCTTCAAGTATGGTCCTCTTGGCTGTCTTTGGGGAGGTGTGTGGTTGGTTGTTGGGGCACATCATCGTCACTATCATCTTGTAGCTGCTGGAGGAGGGCTCGTCTTGGGTGTGACTTTGAACTTTGGCTGGAGTTTGTGTGGAATTGCCTAAGCATTCCTGTACGAGCAAGCAACGAAGAGCTTTGACATCTTTTTCTCTCTTGAAATCTTTTGTGCTTTCGTTCTCCAATACCAGTTTCTCAGCGAACTTTGTAGGCTGACTGATAATGGATCGGGCCACGATGTATTGGATTGCAGTGCTGAACATTGCTCCGCCAACAACAAACATTTCTTCGATGGACTTGTCCAATTCTTGTTAATTATCGTATAGATAGGTCATTACCGTGTTGATGTCTTGTTTACTTGAAACTAGTTCTGTTTTGGTGTTTAAAGATGAAAGAGCATCAAGCATAGGTGCTACGCTGTCCGATATGCTGGCGAACTTTGACGTGTTCAGCAGTGCAAGGTTGTCATCTTGAAGCAACTGTAGGTTTTCTGTGATTGTTTCCGCAAATTCGCTCGTGGCCGGAGTAACCACTCTCAGGAAATGGGGTTTGTTCGCCTGGAGATTACATCGTCATCTGGGGCGGAATCCGCCTTTCCATACGGTTTTAAAAAATTGGATGGGAATTGGTTAAAATAACTGACAGCTTTCGGTTTTTCAGGAGTACGCTTGTTTTGCTTGTACATCTGTAGAGATAAGGAGAAGAAACATTCAGAATCGAATGCAAGTACAGTGTGCGTGCTATGTGGTAATGGAATGTGGAAGTTGAAACATTGATGCAAATGCATCATTAACTTTGTTGTTAATTTATTGTCATAATACTGCCATTTTTACTAATATTTTAATTTTAAAAGTTGGAAAATGCCTTGTAAATATTACAGTAGGATAAAGGAAATAGAAGAAATAACAGCATAATATGTGCAATATAGGAATATATCTACACAATTATTGTTCGGTGTGTGCCATGATTATGTCAAAAATGGTGTACGAGATAAAAGGATAGTGATTTCTTTTCTGGAAGAAAAATTAAAATGTTTGAACTGTTGTTCAGAACAGATGCGGACAGGCTTGAACAAGCAACTTTTGAGAGGGGTAAGAAAAAGTCATTAGTAAAAGTTAAAAGAGTAGAGTCAGGATTGGCTCGAAATGACTCGATGTGGGTGTACTACACCATCTGGACACAATACTTATACTCGTCCTTCCTGGACTTGCTGTAGCAAAGCCTCAGTGGGAATCCAGTGCCTGATGTGATTGAGAAATGATAAGTAGTCACTATCACCAACTCTATGTTGTCCATTCAGGATGTACTGGTAAATAGAAGCTAGGAAAGATTGGTTGTTAAATGGACTGGAAACTTGACTTTGCGATTTGTTAATTTTTTAATGGTTGCTGTTGAGCGTAGTCACCAGAAACAACCAGAACTGGTCTAAAAATTAGTCTTGTCAATGTGAAGAACAGCTGTTTGGCCATTGACTATACCATTTGGCTTATCTTTATTTTGGGTTATAACTACGCGCAATCCAGCTGTGCATGTGCCAATGGCTGTAGCTCATTGAAAATGGCCTTAATTATAATGTTTTTGACGTAGCTTAGCGCCATTTTTGGTAAAGGTCAAAACCGTGTTGTCAGGATTTGAATGATAAGCATGCAAAAAGTCATCGGTCACTGTGTCTGATTTACTTATAACATTACCATCCTGTATCTGATCTAGTAATTGCTGACTCGGACTCATTTCCTTATAGTATTAAGAAAACTTAGGTAATCGGCATCGCAAACACGATGTTGCTCTTTCAAATGGTAGTGATACGCTGGGCCTATCAAAGAAATTCGGGGGCCCTATTTTTTCCCAAAATTGTTGGCGAGCGAGGGGAGGGGGGGAGGGGGGTAAAATGTTTTAATTAATATTGTTAAAACAACATCAATATCTGCAAAATTTAGGTTTAGAAATTTTTCCTCAACCCATTATTTATATCAAAAAACGTTTCAAATTATTTTTTTATTTTCCAAATTTGGGGGGCCACCTTACACTGGGGGCCCGAGGAAAATTGCACCCTCTGCCCCCCCCCCCCCTCTTCTGATAGGCCCTGGTGATACGTGTTGGTGACAAAGGAAGTGTGACATAATGCGCTACTGAGTTGCATTATTTTTCCATTTTGTCGCGAAAATGGTTGCTGCTGACCATAAGAACTGGGCGAAACAGTAGAACACTGAAAGTTTTAAGGATGTGGGGAAAAATTATGTCTGGAATCATTGAGAACTCGTCAATAATGATGTCATAGTGTGAGAATTGTCAATAGCTGTAGGAGAATATATTTGCATCAATTCACTTTCTTCTATGTTGTAGAATGGTACTTTTCCCATAGCTACATTGAAATTTTTGTACTTTAGTTTGTGCTAGAATTTTTGGTTGGTTCCGACTATTCAACAAATATTAAAATTTGTAGGGGGAAAATGAAGTTTTCCAATTTTAAACAAAAGATCGCAAGAATTTTTTTATTGTATTCAAACAATTTCTGCAGACAAACTCTGAAAATGACAAACGTTTTCCTTGCCACATACTATTGCTATCAGTTTCTGCTGATTCAAGTGAAATGTTCGGGACAAGAAAATTTCGACAATTGTCGTATCTAAATTTAAGGTTAATGGCAATCAATATTAGATTTGTGTTATTTGAAAGAACTTTTAAAATGACATATGAACGACTTTAACAACGTTTCCGAATCGTTATCGATTTTCGAAATATTTTGGCCAAATACAAGGTGCAAGCCGCGATCTTTTGGTTATTGTTCAACATTGGAAAATCGATATTTTCGGGCTGTTCCATTTCTAATTGGTTCGTATCATATTAATTAAAGAAAGTTCTCTCAATGACGTATGAACCACGTATAGTAATTTTAACAGTATGCCCCTGTTGTGAGGTCAGAAAAATCCCAGTCAAATAAGTTAAATATGTTGTGAAAGAAAATATGGAGAAGAACTTTTTCTACGTATTCTGGAAATCAAACCATCCAAAATAGAATCTAACAAGCCAAATATACTAACAAGTTTTGGCGTGATTGATCCTTTCAGCGCATTTTAAATAAAAGGGTTTTTTTATTTGTACATTCACAAATTATCATTTTTTCTGAAAACATTATTATGAAACATTATTTTGCCATTATTCTGAAACAAGTGGAATTCTAAAATAACGAAATTCAAATTTAAGGAAAATGGAATGGAAAATCCCAATCTATGTCTGAACGCAATAGACCTGCATAGTATTAAGAAGAGCCATGAATGACTTCATTTATGTATAGTCTAAGTGTTTACATTTGATAAATGCAATAAATCTAAAACTTGAACATACCGGGCAGTGTGAACTTGTGTCTATTGTCCCAGTATATCCCAGCTCATGTCAGTGACTGCATTCCAAAATTAATAAATTCATAAATAAGTAAATTACGCCAATTATATCAATGGCCTCAAGCCAAAACAAGATATATCAATGGCCATTCAAATATACAAAAATCACTGATTTGTCGGAAAATGGAGGTACAACTGTATGTCATGCAGAATCGTGCATGCAGTTAGTTAACCAGGGTTTCACCAAGTATGATATCCAGCCAGAGATGATCCAATGATCTGTTATTTCAATGGATATTAGAAATGTCCAGTCCGATCAGTTTTTGAAAGGAAAAACCTTTATATCGGGTTTTAGTATGCTTAAATAGAAGTTTCTTCAATAGCCCAATTTTAGTTATCATTAGTCCATGAATTGTACAGTGTTATTTTACAATCCATGATTAGTCATTGACGAACGCTCCCAGCTTAGAAGCCAGAGTAAATTTTTACTTGTAAAATAAAGTTATTATTTAATCTGTACAAGAAGGCCTAAATCTTATGCAAGCAATCTTTACCTATCACATAATTTGGTCGGATATTTTACAATAATCTCTGGCCCGCTATCTGCAAAAGCAGACTATCTGGAGCAGCCTTGGTAATAATAATTCTGTATCACATGAATGCATGTGTAGGCAAATTGAAATACTTAAATAAATAAATATAAACCTATTGAACTTATAAGACGGACTTCTCAGTCTGACGTGATTCCGGTGATTGTACTATGAACTATCATCTTCCTGCACAGTTAAATTTATAAAAAGAATAGATTCATAATTCATATATATATATTTAGTCTGTAAAAATAAATAGAAAGAAAATATATATTTGTAAACTATCATAGGTTACCTTTTGCTGAAACGTACCAGTAAAGCACTATTATAAACTCTCTGTTCTTCTTGACTTGTGTTTGAAATATCAAACACAAGTTAAGAAGAATAATCATATTCAAAATGTAACAGCTCTTATAAAAAGAAACAAGTTCGGAAGAATGTCATCTTAAAATGGGAGTTTGATTCTGTTTAGAGCTACAGGGTTCGTACACTTGAACGTCTTTGATTTTGAAAACAAAAATTCAAGATCTTGAAAGTCCTTGATAAGTCCTTGAATTTTTAAAGAAGGGCTTGAAAGTCTTTAAAGCCTTCATGCTTTAGTTTCTGGATATTTTTTAAAATTATTTGACATTAAAAAATTGTTTTGCCTTTGAAATTCATTAAAGTTGCCATTTGAACAGTATTTAGTGATTCCAACGCCTGTTTTCATGCCTTTAGTCCTTCAATTTCGTCATACATGGCCTTGAAATTCCTTGAAAATCCCTTGAACCTTATTCAGCCTCACTTGTACATATACCGTTGTACGAACCCCACAATCTTGGCCAAAAGCTTGTAGAACTATGGAACTATATGCACTACTTTCCCCCTAATTCTAAGTATGACAACTCTCCCCGAATCTCCCCATTAATTAGATGTTGTTTCGGTCACAGTAATGTGTCAGATTTCCAGCTATTATAGTTACATAAAACAACATTGAATGGGGGGCGGGAAAGGAGGGTGATATAGCTATATCAGAACAAAAACGTCCGTCGTTTTACGGTTTTTGATCAAGATTGTAGCTGTGTGTATATATACTTTCTAAAATTGTTTGAATGAGCCTTTCTCACGGCCGATTTTATCGCCATTTTTGGAGTACTGCCTCTCCCACGTTTCACAGTCTCCGCACCACTAAATGAGCCCTGGTCTTAATCCTGCCACTATCTTATATTTATTTTCCCCAGCATCCCTATCCTGTCACTTAGAAGGTTCCGGCCAATATTTGCTATACACGCAAAAATCTCACATCTTCTTCAAAAATGTTCGTAACAGGCTTGTAACAAACTTAATTGTCACCAAGTTGTAACAATGCTGTTAGTTTGACAAGTTGCTACAAGTTTGCAATCACAACTTGTAACTTGCATGTTGCGAACACGTCTTGATGACCAGTTGTTGAAACACCACTGCCACAATCTGCTGCAGGTTTGTTACAAATTGTACGTTTTTACGTGTGTAGAAAACGTTCACAAAGAGTCACAAAATCTCAATCTTTAATAAAACAGCGGGCATGGAATTATAAAACGGGTACGAGGTAGTGATATAAGTAAACTTTCCGGAATTTGGTGTTCAAGGCTTGCTTGTGTTACAGAAAATGGCAACATTGTACACACGTAAAAATCTCACAACTTGTCAACAAGATGTGTTCGCAACAGGTTTGTAGCAAGCTTGTTAACAAGTAGTCTGCGAACCCAGACGTCAATTCCGACTCTCATTCTTCGCTTGGAAAGTAACGTCTGCGGAAACGAGCGGGAATTCAATTTACACCAATCAGAATGTAGCTCCTAAAAACTGTGAACTAACTCTTTGGAAATGCGTGGGATATTCGTGGGATTTACACGCGACAGAAAAATGCGAATGACAACAATAACAGTCGTAACATATATTTATAGCCCTCGGGGGCGTTTTCAACAAAATTTATTGTTTTTATTCTCACTTAGTCATTGGTACTTGCAATAACAATATATTTTTAACAAAAGATGCATCAGGATTTTATGCTTGTGACCATATAAAAATAAATAAACTTTTCTCTATTTTTCTTTTATTCTAGAATATACATTTATGCTCGTTAATATTTATATTTGCATTTACATTATCGCTTTGTATTTAGTTTATGAACGATTCTTCACAAAGTTTTCAAAGGGAATAGATTGAAAAGTATTTTAACCAGATGAGAGCAAAGTGTTACTGAATTCTTTAAAATGTTTAGGAACGAACTTTCTCTAAGTCTCATGTTAATATATTTTGTGACATTTTAAAAAAAGTCTTACTGTGGTCTATATATTGAACACAAAATATGTTACTGAATTGTAATTTGTTTGTGCCAAATAGAACTAGCTGGTTTACGGTGAAATAATGTAACCGATTGTCTATTGATCATACAGTACCGATATCAATTTCAATTTCAGACCTGAAGCATAAACAAAATGCATTTACTTCTGGCGATCATGTTTTTTGGGAAAGTGTTAATTTGAATTTCTCTCAAATGCCGTATGTAAGTATGTTTGCAACAAAGTGCTAGTAAGAAAGTGCGCGACGTAAGGAAGCACACGTACTGAAACTGCTACTATATAGTACTCACTCTGTACAGTATATAAATACAAACACCAACTATACGTAGTTTGTTTTGAAAATTTGGAGTCTCCAGATCGTCGGAAAAGGCATTTTCAGAGTCTTCTTTAGCACTTTTGTTAAGCTCTTTCAAATTCTGTCATTATGATTTCTAAGCTATAAATATGTTTACTTTATGGTTTGCGACTCAGTTAGATGCTAACTATTTGAGCAAGTAAATACCGCTGCCTAACAAGCAGCACAGACCAAAAACATCCAATGACAAAAGACTAACAAAAATGTTGTTATTAAAATAACAATAAACAATTGCAGATACTTCCAGTTTCGAGAATTTCGCAGTAATTTTGTATTATTTTTTTTAAATCCAATAATTTTTTGGGGGCCGAAAGCTATCCCCGCCCCCCTTATAAAATATTGGGGTGGGGCGCGGCTCCCCGGATTCCTACGCCCCTGGTTTAAACAGTATATATTTGCGAATAGTTTCGCTAGGATCTTCAACTATCAGATTAACTTTATTTCCGTGACAGATTTTACAACAAGTTCAGGACCAGGCTGTTCCCAATGCAATGCATGGCGTATAATCTTGCTGCAGAGCGGTATAGACATAAACAAAGTGTCCTATACATTATTTTGGCCGGCCGCGTACTTTTAATAAGAACGTAACTGCATTTGGAACAGAATAGAAGGACTGACACATACAAAGATTACATGACTTTGTCCATGTCTACACGTTCATTCGCACAGTATTTTAATAACGCACTATAGGGTCACTATAGTAATGAAATGCGTAGAAAATTATATTCTTCGCAGACTAGTTCAAATCACAATCTGTCGAACGAGCTGTAGAAGTTTGTAGTCTGGCTGTTGGACCGAGAACAACACTTTGAAACTCCAATATGATATATCATAGTAATTTTCCTCGCCATATTTTTATTGATAACATCCTATGCGACTTTCACATGGTCAACATACGTATAGACAATCCTCTTTGGCGTCGCCCAGTATTGAAGTTGAAAATGTTCAATATATTCAAATAACTTCTAAAACAATTATATTTTCCAAAACACACATCATATTTTCCAACTGAGAGGTGTCTTCTTTAATACATACTGTCATTGATACAGTAGTTGTATTCTGGGTATACCTTTTCGAAGTTTTGTTCATATTTTCAGTACAAGTATATTAATTTATATTTTTATAATAAAAAACGCGGCTCCGTTCGTGTGGTCCTACACGCGTTATACACGCGCTCGCGCACATGAGCACGTGCTCTCGCTGTAACATACGTTTTAATTGGCTAACACAGACAATAGACATACGTGACGGAAATCGAATTCCCGCTCGTTTCCGCGGACGTTACTTTCCAAGCGAAGAATGAGCGTCGGAAATGACGTCTGGATTCGCAGACTAGTTAAAAAGTTGTAACAATGTCAATGCTGTTATTTTATCAAGTTGCTGCAAGGTTGTCACTCACAACTTCTTGACAACTTGTTCAATTGCAGGACGATAACAAGTTGTTGGAAAAACTTGTAACAAGTACATGTTGACGGAGCTGAACAACCTTGTAGCAAGTTGTCAAACTGGGAAAAAGCAGTGCGACCACATCCTGGGGCCGGTTGGATAAAAACGTAGTTAAAAATAACTACAGTTAGCGTTACCTACCGTAGTTAAATCCTTAACTGTAGTTAATTAACTACATGACTTAACTGCGTTGCACGAAACGTAGTTATAGTCGAATAGTTAACTAATCACCTGGAGCCGGTTGTATAAAAACGTAATTAGCGCTAACTGCAGTTAAAAAGTAGTTAAAGTTAACTATGCTTTAGGGTATAGTTAACTGTCCAAAACGTAGTTAAAAATGGCGTTTGTATAGGAGTGAACAACATTTTTCAGTAAAACAATAATGAAAAGCAACGCTTACCTGAGATTTTCAATCGCTATCTTCTCTGTGAATGTTTCCTGACAATATAAACTCTTCAAACGCTATCGCTTTGGCGTTTTTACGAAAACAGAACATATTTTTGCACAGGACGATTTCTCGAAGACGAAGTATGGTCCATTACTCCAAGAAACACTGATATATAATTGCCAAACAGCTAGACATTGGTTTAACGTAGACATCTCAAGGAAAAACTGCATTCTTTTATGATTTTTGTGGCGGTTTTTCCTTGTTTTCTTGTTTATTTTTCACTGTTTTCTAGTGTTTTGAATAAAATTCCCGCCTATTTGCAAAATACGAGTCCACAATCATGTTGAAAATGTGTGTCAGCGGTCGTTACTCGCTGCTTACTTTATGTAATTTTGTGTTTAAACGCCCCACGCACAGTTAACTACGTGATTAGTTAACTATCCGACTAACTACGTTTTATGCAACGCAGTTAAGTCATGTAGTTAACTAATTACAGTCAAGGATTTTACTACAGTGATTAACGCTAACTACAGTTAGCGCTAATTACGTTTTTATACAAGCGGCCCCTGTAGTTAACTGTGCGTGGGTCGTTTAAACACGAAATACATAAAGTAAGCAGTGATTAACGACCGCTGACAAGCATTTTTAACATGGACTGGCATTTTGCAAATAGACGGAAATTTTATTCAAAATAGTGAAAAATAGACAAGAAAACAAGGAAAAAATCTATTTGAGATGTTACGTTAAACCAAAGTGTAGCTGTTTGGCAATTATATATATAAAGGATATTAGGGACCAGTCATTATTTATGGTGGGGGGTGGCACCGAAGAGAAATGTTTTTTGTCGGAAAAATTTTGCTGACCCAACCATTAAAAAGTCAAAAATTTGATTACCCAACCTCAAATATCAATTAAAAAATAAATACCCACCCCTGGCCAAAACCTTTACAAAAGGATACCATTCAGTTGTCACACATGTTCTTTTAATTGCCACTTTTGTGACATGAGTTTGATAACGGCTTGTGAAATTTTCTGCAATCTTAACTTTCATATTGTCTGCACATGTAGTTTCTTTGGAGACACCATTTGTCTCCTGAAAAATCGGAAAATGATGAAGATAGTGACTTGATTCACATATTGTATTGACATATGATTGTTGACATTGCTTTTTAGTCTCCAATATTTCAGTGAGTCATGCTTTGGAAATGACAATATTTTTTTATTACCCAACCCTTGAGTTGTTTTGTTTTTCATTTACCCAACCGTTTACTTACTTAAAATTTTGTTTACCCAACCCTTTTCTCTTCGGTGCCACCCCCAGCCATAAATAATGACCGGTCCCTTAGACGGTTGCGAGGAGATATGGATTTTATGTTCGAGTGGCAAAAACAATATCTCACAAGTGAGCGCAGCGAATGAGTGAAATATTGTTTTTGACACGAGAACATAAATCCATATCTTCTCGCAACCGTTTAATGTTCTGTTTATTATATGGACTTATTCAGATAAAAATACACCCAAAGACGACATGTAAATAAGCACGCGGAAGACCAGTAAAGAAGCGATATTTTTTAAAATTATAATGCAAACATAAAACTAGAATAAATTTTACTTATCTCAAGATATCTCTTTTAAAGGTTTTATTTCCAACGTTAATTTGACACGCGCCCTTCGTGGAAATCAATATTTTTAATTGACGTAGTTAGCGTGTCAAGATAAAATTTTCTATCTATTTATTTTCTATCTATATCTAATTTCGTTTTATATACGAACCAAAGACCATTTGCACAACAACAATGAAAATGCCGGGAAATTTTCGAACTTCGTATGCGAATCGCAAGGGTAGAGATAAAAAATGTAGATTTATATTTTGAATATTGCAATTTATATTTATACTTTCACCCCCTGCCAAAAATTTTGGGAAAAAAGATTAATTATCGACTGGAATGTTTCATGTTTGATCAGTAATACCCCTACTCCAATCTTGATTCATCCTTTACTGGGGACCTTGGGGACTGAACTAACCTTGGCAGCCTACATATTGCAATATTGCTTGTAAACTGTGTTTATGCCAGGCCGCATTGTCCCAAAAAGCAAAACTCTATTTGTGTCAATTTGTAACCGCGATTAATAATTATCAGAAACTTTTTATCATGATGCGCAACTACTAATCTACATGAAAGCTATAGTATTGATGTATTTACTTGGCCAAGAAGCGTAACTACAACTGCATCGTTATGTGAGAATTTTTTTAATACCCATTAAAGTAGGTTTTGCACAGAGATTAGAGATATTGTACGTCATAAAGTTAGTCTATAGGTTCATGGCTATGGTTCATGCATGTCAAGGTGTCACAGTGTTACCGAATATTGTCATCGGTGTCAAATAGCTTGCCGGTGTCACAGGAAATTTGCCCCCCCCCCCCGAAAATCACCACTACCGCCGCTGCCACCACTACCACAACCATCACCACCACCATAAGTTCTTATACAGTTATCAAAGTTTAGTTAGCAAAGCGTCGCACATGCCTCGCAAAGCCATTCTTCATCTTCCGTTGGCTTGGCTTAAATTGGTACATGTTAGATGGTACCACATGTCACAAAGTCATGTCTGTAAAAAATATTTCTAAGTCTGTAGGCATAATTTGTTGAGCCCGTTTTTATATGTTAGCTTGTACTAAACTGTCCCTACTACACATTAATCTATCAACACCTCATCTATTGTAACACGCACTGGAAAAAAAATTGAAAATCCATAGAATGGAAATTGTATGGACCTTTATTGGAAATACTATATTTTCCAAATATTGATTTAACATGAAGTATCACTAATTGATCAACACTGAACGCAGGCTCGCGTTTACGTCAGTGTTGCCGTGGCAACACGATAATTCAGTACTTTTGTACAACACGGCAAAAAGATTATTGCTTTTAACTACATAAGGGACCGGTCATTAATTACAGGGGGGGCGGTGGAAATGAAAAACTAGATGCTAACATTTTGTTGACCCCCCCTTGAGGATAACACAATTATACTTGAACCCCACATGCAAATAACAAAAGGCACATTCGTAATTTATAGTTCATATAAAGTGAAGGCACATTTAATCATACTACCCTATGATAGTTACCAACTTTTTGGAAAAAAACCATTTGTGAGATTTTGCTTTGAGGGGTCCACGAGGCGCCAGCATAGTTGGTGCCGAGCGGAGAAATTTTGAAAATATGAAGTCTCCAGATCGTTGGAAATGGCATTTTCAGAGTCTTCTACACCTTATACAGACAAGTTTTGTTAGCTTTTAATTAGATATACAAAACAATATTGTTGAATACCCACAAGTACGAGGTTGCACGAAGTGATGTTTTTATTATCTATTTTTGACGTGAATTTTTTCAGAAGAAAAAAGTTTTATGTAATTTGACGCAAATGAAGTCACTCTTCATAGTTAAAATGTGCAACAAAGCCAACATATTTAAGAACCAGTTGGATTATTTTCGAAATCCGTGAGAATCCGTGAGATATTAACAAGCTGTGAGCTCACCGTGAGGTTTTAGTAAATCATCCATCACATGCGCGCTCATGGTGGATCGGTGAGAGTTGGCAACTATGCCCTATGTACATGTATCGTAATTTATATATTCTTTACCATTTATTGAGTCAACGGCTGTTCCAATCTACATGTTTATCATTTGAAATCAGTTTAATGAATGGTGTTGTGTTGGAGTTTACTACAGTTTTACTGCTCTCTATTTTTTATCTGTAGGTTTTATGGTACGACAGGGCCCGGTCATGCGGGGCAGGTATTTATATTGCACAAAAATTTTTGGCCCCCCCTTTTTTCATGCACAAAAATATCTGACCCCCCCCCTCCTTTTCCACCAGCCCCCCGCCCCCCGATGTAATTAATGACCGGTCCCTAACAATGAATTTCCGAAATATGTACTGTAGGTATGTTGTTCTGGATTTTGTGAGCTTTGATCTAATGTAAAATTAAACCTGAATCGCTTCGTAAAATGCTTTGAAATGTTCATTTTAATAACTAAACTGCTTTACCGATAAACTGTTTTTACTTCAAATTGTTAGTAATTTCAGTTAGGTCTTCAAATTAATTTGCTCTCCTTTACATTTTACCTTTTTTTCTTAAATTAAACAGGGTAATTTAGGAAACTTACAGCTTCATTGAAAAGGAAAACAGCAGAGCAATCATGTTTTACGCAATAAATTATTAAAGCTACAAAATTCATAAACATTAAACATTCAAAGCAAACTTGCCCTATATTTCAATCAATTCTTCTCATTTCTTCAAACAAAAATTGCTTCAAAGTTCATTGTGTGAAACGTAATTTTCCAAGTATATGCCTTTGAAAATTGAAATCTTGCTTTAATATCCTCATTGTGCTTATCCCACTCCTGGCAAACAGCCATATTTTTTAGATCAGTGAGGAGGTCCACCCATGAACCATAGTCACGTGCCCACCAGAAGAGGAATGAGGGTCTTCCCGAAATGCAACGCGCAAATCAGTGCGGCTCATTACTATTCAAGATATTTATTCTCAACGCGCCGTTCGATTAAAAACTGTTGAAATATATTGCGATTTTTGCTGTGAAGAACTCGTTTTCTCAAAGGTATGTTTTGATAACTTTTTTGCTTAGTAATTTAATAAAAGAAGTCTTGAATAATTTTGTACATATATCGCATTTTACTTATATGTTAAATTCCCATTGTATTTATGCATGTTTTGGGTCAATGAACATGACGTTCAAAGTGGCATTGAAATATTCACGAGTAAATTGTACTTTTTTACAAGGAAACTAAAATATAATCACATGAGTGAATTCAGGAATGTTTACTCTTTATAATGATACTTTAAAACATGAATTTACTCCATAAAACCGAAGAGTTATCGCGGTTTGAAAATGAGCTATTTTTGCTATATGCTATATTCTATATAAATAGCAAAAATATCTCATTTTCAAACCGCGGTAACTCTTCGGTTTTATGGAGTAAATTCATGTTTTAAAGTATCATTATAAAGAGTAAACATTCCTGAATTCACTCATGTGATTTTATTTTAGTTTCCTTGTAAAAAAGTACAATTTACTCCAGAATATTTTAACGCCACTTTGAAGGCAGGGCCGTAGCAACCCCCGGGGGGGCTGCCCCCCCCCCCAATAATTTGCTAATAATCATTCTTTTTTCAAAATCATGCAGACCTTTATCATTTAATCCGTGACAAACTGCAAAGAATGAAGATATTACCCATACTTTCCTGCAACTTATTCAATATATAGTTAATTAAATACGCCTTCGCCCATTTAGTACTACTAAATTGTAAATTTCGACATACTAAAACGCTGTTTTCTGACTATCAGAATTCTGTTAAATTTTTTCCCAAAGTCCAGAAAATGACATTTCAGAGACTCTAAATTTAAAAATTTCCTCGGGCCCTCGCTTTCACCCCCCC